>JANHFJ010004721.1:76627-88986 GCA_032468195.1 Cerberus rynchops | reverse complement strand
ATTGTTCTTTTGTGGATACCTAAGGACTCTAAATTGATGTCTTATTTAACTTCTCCCCATGGCTTTGCCAGTCTCTCTCCTACATTAGCATACCTTGGTAAATTTTTAAATGTTTTGTTGATCCTCAAATATACATATGATAAATCCGCATATGGTGAGGAATTATTGCACTTCACACATCACATTGCACTTTAGAGACTCATTTATTTTCGTTTCAGAAAGCAACTTGGTTGTCATCCATAATGCCAGCTATAGAATTCAATAGAGTGCAATTACTGCCTCTAGAGTTCAAATTCCCAGTTGACTCTTAGGTAGCAGTCAAAGTCAAACACCTTACCTATTACACTACATTGGCTATTCACTGATGAACTGCAGGATATTGGTGGTAATTCTGACTGCTTTTCTTTGGGTATTTTCTCAGAAGATTTCAAGAGCACTTTGTTAAGACTATTTAGCTAATTCTAGGCAAAAAATAATCAGATATAAAATATAGTGTCCTGCTTATTATTGTGGCATAAAGTTATATAATGGTGTCACAAGCTAACCAGAAAGCATAGAGATTGTTTCTGATCAATAACATTGATCAGAAAGATGTTAGATGATTTAACAAATGAAGCTGCCCATATCCCAGAGATTTAGGAAAGAAATTAAAATCCAATGAAGAACATGTTTTCAAAGTAATGTTTATTTACCTAAATAGTTTTTACTCCACATTTAATAAATATTTCTAATTAGGGAAATATTCTAATTCTAATTTCTAATTAAACAGTTCAGTTTAATTAAGATCCATATAAGTTTTGAACATGTTTTTCCATCCTATTACTGTTCCTTTTGCAAATTAACAATAGGGAAATCCATAGTATGAAACTTTTCCTAATATATGGAGTTTTGACTACAACCACTCCTAACATGTTTCTTTTATATTGTTCTCTTTTCTGGATGTTTCTTTCTCTGATATCTACTACTTTTACAAGCAAATGGATTCTACCTGACTAACAATTGAGTAGAGAGCACAAATAATAATAGAATTCATTGATTGTTCCCCATTGCACTGCAAGTTCCCATAATTTCACTTCTGTATAACATTTCTTTTCTTACTTAGATATAAATATTAGAAGATATGAAGACCTACTGTTGACATTGGTGTGACAAATTCTGTTCACAAAGCATTTATTTAAACCTTCTTCCTAAATTTAGATATGCAGAGCGTCTAATCTTATCTTTAGGAAACAGGGAATTTGTTTTAAAACTTAACATTTAATCTCTCCCTTATATTTTCTGCAGTGAAGGTTTGGCATGATTCAAAAGCATGTCTTGATTTCTCATTGTGGCATAGGAGCTTTGTTGCCTTTAATCAGTTAATATATTGCGTATTAGGAATGTCAGTATGATTGCATAAAAAGCTTGGCCTCTCCTGCTAAGAATCGTCACATCACTGGGTCAGTAATGTGCCAGGCTGGGCAAGAACATTGGAAAAAATGTCTTCTGGACAGGATTGGGAAGAATGATTTTGTAAAATCTGTAGTTTTCCTGCCTTTGATCTCTATAATTCCGGGGCACCAGAATGGTTGGCATAGCTGGGTGGCAAATTTGACTTATCTCTTTCTTAATCACTGGCATGACTCAGGTCTTCTGCTATAGTCATAGGTTTCAGATTGTAATTAATTTGTTTCTGCCTAGCTAGTACAATCAGACAGTATCATCATTCAAGACCGAAGAAGTACGCTTTCTTTGCAATAACATATGTTCTCTGGAATGAGATTAACCTCATCCCCCCATGAGATCTACATCAGAGATCCCACACTGATGGCATTTTAGAAGTCCTTGAACATCTGGCTATTCAAACAATCACAATAGAGCTGGATGTGATCTTGGAGATCTTCTAGTCCAACCCCCCACTCAAGCAGAAGACCCTATACCATTTCTGACAAGTGACTATTCAGTGTCTTCTTAAAAACCTCCAGTGATAAAGCACCACAACTTCTGAGGGCAAGCTGTTCCACTGGTTAATTGTCCTCCTTGTTAGGAAATTTCTCCTTTATTCCAGGTTGCTTCTCTCCTTGATTAGTTTCTATCTGTTGTTTCTTGTCCTACCATCAGGTGCTTTGGAAAATAAATTGACTCCGTCCTCTTTGTGGCAGCCTCTCAAATACTGGATTACTACTATCATGTCACCCAGCCATACTTCTTCTTTTCTCTAAACTAGCTATACCCAATTTCTGCAACTGTTTTTTATGGGTTTTTTCCCCAGGCCTTTAATCTTAGTTGTTCTTCTTTGGATTTTTTCAAAATCTCAACATCTTTTTTGTAATGTGATGAACAAAACTGGATGTAGTATTCCAGGTTGGAATACTGAATATTCTCTCAGGTCTTTGGGTAGACTGGATAGACATTCCTACCATTTCAAATTGGTTCATTGTCTGGATTGCCATTTTGTAATCCTTTTGGAGATTAATGTTTCTTGTATTGTATTTACTTGGTGTTTTTTTTTACTTTATAAACCACCCATAGTTAGTTGGAATTGATCTAAGTTAAAACCAGACCAAACAAATAAAAAATTAAATATAATGACATAGAAATAAAGCTGGCATTATACAAGCAGCACATGTAGCTTTGTCTTTCATCCTATTTTGAGACTTAAAAAAGTTTGGCAGGGCCAACATGGAAGTGTAATATTCTATTAGGCCAAGCAAGAGCAAAGCTACACTTGTGGTTGGTCACATTAAAGAAGCTGAGAACTGAAGCAATATCAGCCCTGCCACCCAAATAACTCTGAATGGCAGAAAAATTAATGAGCTACTAAACTGATTGGCTAGCTACTCATCTTAATATCAAAGAGCCCCTCACATTACTAAACTCTCCCCTGGCACTCTTCATATATGGAACTGAAATTGCTATCAAATCTGCAAAATGTTCTAAAAGGCTTCGAAGCACTTCAAAGCAACTACACTCAGTTCACTGCTTCACAGTACATCTCTGCTTCGATTTGTGAATCTGCTTTGATGGGATAATTCAACTAAAGCTTTGTCAAATCAAATCATCCTTCAGAGTTTTACATAGCCCTATATGCCTTTGAACTATGGTGCTGGAGAAAGAGTGTCTGTTGGGAGTGTCTTGGACAGCAAGAGGAACAAGTCATTCAATACAAGATGAAGTGAAACTAGACAGCTCAGTAGATGCACCAATAATGAAGCTAAAGCTTATGTATTTTGGGTATGGAAATTTTGGTGATTGGAAAAAAAAATTAAAGCAATAGAAAAAGAAGCCAAAAGAAATAAGACAGCTAGACACTATATCTGACAAACACAAGCATTGGTTTACAGGTATTCATAGACACAGTTGCTATCAGGCAATTGTAACAAATTACTGTACAACAGGTCAAGTTTGTGTAAATCTGGATTAAAATGTATCCAGCCAGCAGTTAATGCTCAGAGGTCCCTAATTGTTCAAGTACCTTGCTAAAATATTAGTGCCTTGATAATAAAGAATCTAATACAATTAGATCTCAATAAAGATATTACAACTATCTATGCATCCGATTTACTACATAAGCGTATCCTTACATGCTTAAATCAGAGTGAAACACTCACATAGTTGCTTTCACAATATTAAGGATCATGTTGTCATTTTCAACTTGCATTAAATTAAATTAAATTAAATTAAAAGTATGCATTACATAGGAAGATATGACAAAGAGGGCAAGAGCCAAAATAAGCAGACAAATATCTGACCTCCTGTTATCTCCATCCCATCTTTCTCTTCCCAGCTAACTGTAGCTTGGCATTGCACTTGTGCTGTTTTCTTTGTAATGCACTTTCCTAGCATCATGGTTTAAACCAGGACATTTCAGGGTGCCAGACTATCTGAAACCATTATGGAAAATACTATATAGTTTATTTTGTCTTAATTTTATCCTAAAAGAAAGGATATTCATTCTAAATTTAGAAAAATGAAAATATCTGTTCCAAAATCTCACTATTCAGAATATTCAGAAATACTTTATTCATTGCTAAGATCAACACTTTTATCTACCTAATAATTCTTGTTATTAAAAAGAAAAATCAAGGCTAAATTCTTATATAAGAGGCATAACGTATTTTTGAACAACTCTACCATTCCATGAAGATCTTGAACTGATTCCTGACCAAATGGTGTCTGCATGGAAGGTGAATTCTAATACCACAGTTCAGGTGCTAAGTGAATGTCATAAATGAACTGAAGCATATTATGTACAAAATACACATTTTAGAGAGTGGTGCACAAAAACTATCAGAGAAAGGCCCATGAAACATTGCATTGTTTCATTGCAAGAAAATTGGAAGAACTAGAACTATTATTGACTGCTTGCTAAAGTAACACAAGTCATATTTAGAATGATCCATGGTCACATAAGCTTAAAACCATGCTCAAGAATATTTTAGATACTCAGACCATTGAGTATCTTCTGCACAACAGATGGATGATACTCACTGAAAATGATTGTTGTGGCTTGGGTGCCCATCCTTAAGACTGAATCACTTACAGTAGTTCAGCCTTCCAAATATATCAGGAAAGCTCCTGGATGTTCCCATTCAGTAGCTTGCCAAACAAAACAATTCATTTAAACTGGGGGTTCACTAACCATCAGTATTTATAGTATTTTATAGCAAGATAAATGACAAGGGAAAATGAAAGGTTTAAAGGGGAAGTTTGGTGAACTGAAAATGGATCTTGAAAAGCAGAGCTGATAACCATGACAAAGACCAAGGGACTGGTGAATAGATCAGTTCTTTGGAAATCTGTCTGGATAAAGAAAAGATGGGAGATTGCTCACATATGTTTCAGGTGACTACTCTTTGCAAGCAGACTCTAGGGCAGCAATTTTCTATAGATTTGAACATCAGGACAAGACTGAACTAGTCATCTTGCTTACAACCCCAGAAAATACTTTTTAAGAACACTGAGTTTACAAACCTTACTTTTTTATCATTTTTGGAAAATTCTCATTAACTTCTTAGATATTTTTGGAATAATACATTTGAAAATGATGGGTAAATCTGCCTTTAATCCTGAACAAAATAAAATTTTAATTCAAACCTTAAAAATTTAAGAATCTGAAATAAACAGCAAAATGCTAAATAGGATTTTGATCTTAGAAAGTTATAAACATACTAAGCACCCAAATAAAATTAGAATATACAAATTCTTACAATAACATTTTTGAATTAATTATAAAATACAAACAGCTTTTCCTAAGAAGTAGGTCCTGTTTTGATTTTTGCAAGAAATAACATCTATAAATCATTCTGTGATTTCAAAACTGGATACTAGAGGAATTAAATATTTTAGGTAAAATAGGCATGCCTGCAGTATAGTTATGACAATAAAAATACAGAAGATGACTGGTTAAGAATAGAATCAAATAATAATAGCTACAATATCAACAATGTCAGTACCAATGTCTGCTTCTATGACCAGACTATGTTAAAAAACATGCTAATGAAGAAATGTTAGATGTAGAACAAATTTTAGCTGACAAAACAGAGATAATATCAAAAGTGGATTTACAATTGACAAAGAGAATAATTAACTACTAAATGGAAGTCACTTCTTTATATACAGTATTTCTTTTCTTTTCTCTTTCTTTCTTATATTCTTACTTATTTCTTCTCTTTTTCCTTTTCCTTTTTTCCAATCCAGTTCATTGCTCTTTCATCTTTACTTCCTCTTTATTTCTTATCTCTTTTAATTTCTTGTTTCTAATGTTTTAAATAATTTGTAAACTGCCCAGAATCACTGAAGGTGGGACAGCATATACATTTTAATAATAGTGCTCCATGATTTTTATTTGCAATAACTTTTAATTACTTATATTTATGTATTTCAAAATAAATTGGAATAGAACTGTACCATACATTCCTTTTTATGTGTGGAGAAGTGTGGGTCCTTAGTTTATCATTTACCATAGCTGAAATTTCTCGCTAAATAGGCAGCATAACACACCTGGCCTTCATCCAGTCTGATCACATATTTTTCCATGTATGTACTTAGTACCAAGTGGGTACTGGGAAGTTCAGATTTGTTTGCTGATTTGATATCCATCATAGCCATAATTAGATTTTGGGGGATGGGTGAAGGAAAGAGATGTTCAAACAGCTCCTAACAAAGAACACAATTTTCACACTCTCTTTCTATCAGCATAATTTGTTTTCTCCACTTTACCCTAAGAACTAAAAGTGAAGTTAGCTAATAAAACACATTAAAGTCTGAGGTTTGCTAACTGTGGTCATTAACATATCCAAAGTTGCTTCCCTCTCTCCTCCACCTCCCCCCCCCTCATGTATTAGCACCACCAATGCAAACTGGATGTTTAGCAAAGAGCACCTGTCAAAACAAAAAGAAGAGCTTCACACTTCACCATTTTAAGCCCCAGGTAAGAAAGGCAGTCTTGTGGATCAGCGTAAGAGGAAGATGTTGCAACCTGAAACGAGAAGACTTGGAGCACAGTCAATGAGATGCCTCTGGCTACTCAGGGGCTTTTGTTTGACAAGATTAAAATCCTCTTTGTTTCCTTACCAATTGAAGGCAAAAACAAACATCCAGAGAAAGCTAAAGACTTTGCAGCACTGGGTGATTTTTTTTCTCTTCTTCCATCATCACGGTTGACACCTCTTTAGTGGACAAGCTTAGAGGAACTTAATAATTCCACTCAGATAAAACTGATGAGGCCTTCGGTGCAGGTGTACATGAAAAGCCTGAGACATTAAAAAAAAAAAAAAAGGCATGAACTACTTGTGTCAAGGACCTGATCAAACGATAAGCATGCTGGCTTCTTTTCCTTTCTAATTAATTTTCTCTTTGTGGAAAGAAACAGCTTCGATTTACATGATGCTGAAGAAGGTTTAGACTTCACACCAGGGGGAGGAACATTTTATCATAAGGGGGGGGGGGATGCCACACCGAAATAACAGTTCACATTCCTGCAGGCCCCTACTCTATATGACATGGAACATAATTTGCATCAGGACTGCTGCTTCTTGGATTTAAAAGTCAAACTTCTCCTTCAAAAAGCTTACTTTAATGTTATGGAACACTAACTCCTTCTGCCTAAACAAACAGAGAATATTGTCAGCTTCTGAGCTCTAGGAAACTGACAGAAGCTGAGGGTCATATGGATACACATTTTAATTATCTTGTTCAAATCAGGAACATCATTAAGCAACTATAATTGTCGTGCATATATCATGAAATAATTAGTCTCTATAACAAATTCTGCAATGAGCAACATGTTTATTCAAAAGGAAGTCTCTCTGAGTTCAGTAAGAGTTACTTCCAGGAAAAGTATTTGAACTAAGCTATTGCAGCCTCCCTTCATCATCTGCTCATAAAGCTAAACAGTCTCAATACCTAATAACTCCCCCTAAGACTTAATTCCAACCTCTGATTATTCTGTTCCAGTTTTTCTGCATTTTTTCCATTTCCCTGAAACACCGAAATGTTTATTTGGCAAATAGCTACAACGCACCTTGTACTCCTCTCATTTGAATAGCACTTTTTCATTGCAAAAAGAACAGATGTGTTATGCTAGCTATCTCTGACGATGTTTATGTAGCTCTAACGGTATATATGAACACATGTACACTCGGGGGTATAACTAGCTCTTGTCTTTTGACTTGGGGGAGCTCTGTTTGAGGCACATTTAGCACTTGGTGACTTGCTGAGTTCTGGCTTCCAAACTGCCATTAGGGTATTGTCTCTGCATGCTGACAGAATTCAGGGATCTAGGTTTACTGAATGTGCTTGCTTTAACTCTTACTTGCAGAAATGGCTTAAAGTTTAAAGAAAATATTGGTGGGGGTAGGGGGAGAACTATCTCAGAAGCAGAAACATACATTGAAAATCAAAGATTCAGGATTCTACAATACTGTTCCAAATTGAAGCATGTTATGGGAATCTGAAATCAAAACAACTGTGCTTTCATAAGAAGACTGAAATTCAACAGACGTTTAAATCTTGTCCTGTATAATGTAGCTTGCTTTTGGTTAAACATACAGTGTGCATATTAATCATGGTCAGTTTTATATTTGAACCTGGACAACAAAATGTGATTAAAAATCCAGATCTAGCACTATGCATGAATGGATAATCTTTCCCTTAACATTTCCCTAAAGTTCACCAGGCTTCTACTTTTTTAGCCTTTTATAAAGCTTTGAAAACCTGTTTTTTCTTCCCCAAGTATGTGCCATGATAAAAATGTGTGCCACATTTTTCTTCTTTGTGTGCTAAGTCATAACCCTCAGAAGTAGTAGAAGAACCTCTACTGGTTGTTCAACAACAACAATCTGTTGTTGAAATAAGATTTAGTGACAAATCCAAATCAATTTCTGCACAAGAATGTGGACAACATCATTCTAAAATAAATAGTTCTGAATGAGATGTGTATACCTTACATGTGTCTTGTTTTACATACAGATTCTGATTATGAAGTTCAAGGGAATAAAAATACTAATAACCTCTAATACCATCTTATATTCTGGAAAGTAGTTTGTGGAGTAGTAATAGAAGTGTGGAAATTTGAGCAAGTAGCAAATGAGTCAAATAAAAATACTTTAGAATAGATTAGTTTAAAATCCTAACTCTAATACTGACTTTTCATAGCTCTTCTTTCTCCCAGAAAAAGGCGAGGGAAAGAGAAAAAAAATGTCCCCTGAAGGAAATGTACCTTAGCCCATATATTAGGCTCCTGCTATTGCTGAGTATGGGAGCATGTGGGCCTGGTGGTTAAGACATTGGGTTTGTTGACTAGAAGGTCAGTAGTTTGAGACCCAATTACTATGTGATAGAGTGGGCTCCCATTTTTGCCCTAGCTCCTGCTAATCTAGCAATTCATAAGCATGCAAATGCAAGTAGATAAATAGGTACAACTTCAATGGGAAGGTAACAGCATTCCATGTGCTTTAGTGTATAGTCATGCAAGCCACATGACAACAGAAGTGCCTTCAGATAACACTAGTACTCTTGACTAGGAAATGGAGATGAGCACTTCCTCCTAGAGTTGGACACAACTGGACAAGGGAAATATTTACTTTTTTTATTGCTGAACATGGATTCAATCTATTAAGCAGGAAGTTTTTCTTTCTTTTAGCTTCTAGAGCCTCACTGCCATGGCGGAGAGGCTCCTAAGACCAAACCAACTATGTCTAACCATCAGGATTCCTTCAAAAAATTCAGTGACCCCAATAATCTAATATAAGCATCAAAGCACATTTTTCAAACTTAATCTGGAGAGAATTGACACAAAATCAAACATAATGAAGGTAGGAATCCTCAGAGTAAATCATCAAATCCTAATAAACTTTCAAGAATTTGATCACAAAATAATGGAAAATTTGGTCCATAAATCTTTGTAAGATTTCTAATGGTAAAAAAAAAAACATTACTGTATATTCAAATTTCATGTACAATTATCTGATTTTTATGAAGTATTTGTGTCCTTCTTCCATACAAAACAGATTGTAAATACCCATAACATCTAGTTTGATAGAGACTCATGGCAAGTACAACTATTCTAAGAGATGAGAATAAGGAATGGAGAGTACTGTTCCCTAATAATTGAAGAGTTCAAAAGCTGGTAACCATAGAGAACCATACAGAGACATTGTTTTGTGCTGATGAAAAAGAAAAACCTTTAACCAATAAATTCCTTTAGGAATGTCAACTCTATATATGATATTGGATAAAGATGCTTCATTGGCATTTGGGTTTTGTGTTTCAGCAATAAGGTTAGTAATGCAATCTTCAGATCAACTGGGATCAAAGTCCTTTTCTAAATAGAGCTGCCTTTTCCTAAATATTTGGAAGGCAAGGTTGGAGAGTTTACTTCTTTTGAAAATGTAACTAATGTGGGCCTCCCAGGGAGGCCAAGATGATTTCATCATGTTGTTAATGAGTATTTGATATGTGAGGTATATAGCCAGTCTATTCCCTGAATTTCTGAAAAAAATTAAGAGAAGTGCTAAGTAAAGTTGTGGAAGTTCATGACAGTGAACTATACATTAAACATCTGGTTATCGATCATCACAATCATAAGAAGGGGATGCACAGAATGAGTAGTGGGAGCATAGTTGCCTACAATGAATCATTCAATGAAGTTACCACACTTTAATATTAAAAACCCTGGGTTTTTTTTCCCTACCAGGTTGTCCTCCCTGCCCCCCGCTGTACTACCTTATAGTACTGAAGAAATTATGATATGAAAAATATATTTGCTCGGCACAATTTATTTTTTATACTAGTTAGCTTTTTGCCCTTTATCTTTATGATAATATGTGAAGGATAATTAGGGAGAAGAAACAGAAATGAAACAAAAGCAAAGTAAAAACAAAGCTGCAAGAACAATATCATATTAATTTTGATCAAAACCATTATTTCCACAGAGAGGAATTCTGTGTTCCCACAAGGATTTCCCCCTTGATGCATTTTGTTTTCTGCATTTTTGTATTAAAAATAAAATAATATTTTAAAGTTATTTAGTTTAAAATACTGTTTTGATTACACTGATTTAACAATGTAACACACTGCTAATACTGTTAATACACTAAGTGCAAAACCTTTCCCCATTTTTCCCTATCCCAAAGATGAACAGACGTTTTCCCTTATATACTGATGTTCTCAGCTGACTCACATTATTTTTATTGTATGCTTGTAATTTGTTGTTTATGACATCTGGCACTTATTATTTGGGATTGTCTTAATACAGAAGACCCTCAATTTACAGCAGTTCATTTAGAGACCATCCAAAGTTACAACAGCACTGAAAAAAGTAACTTATGACCAATTTTCACATGTACAACCATTGTAGTATCTTCTTGATCATGTAATCAAAATTCAGACATTTGGCAACAGACTCATATTTATGAGAGTAACACTGTCCCGGGGTCATGTGATCACCTTTTGTGACCTTCTGACAAGGAAAGTCAACAGGAATCCAAATTCACTTAACAATCTTGTTATTGACTTAACAACTGCAGTATTTTACTTAACAACTGTGGCAAGAAAGGTCGTAAAATGGGGCAAAATTCACTTAACAACTGTCTTGTTTAGCAACAGAAGTTTTGGACTCAATTATGGTCGTAAGTTGAGGACAACCTGTAGTTGGATTTAATTGTGAACTCCACCCAAAATCACAGCTGTGAGATGGTCAGCCACTACAATTGTATAAACAACAAAATATATGAAAGCCTATTTCCAGAGTTCATAAACTTTTTTGACATTACACTACTAGTATATTTTAATAATTTGATTTATTAGAATTTTTATAGAACAAAAGTCAAATCAAAAGAAAAAAGATCCAAGAAAAAAAAAACAGAGAAAAAAATTAAAGTTAGGAAATATAAGAATAACCTTATTTTCAATAATTATAATCTCATTGTTCCTCCTTCCTCTTAGATGTTATACAAGCCTTTTCCCTACCCATTTAATCTACATCTTTCTTACTTTTTACATCCTTAAATAATTTCATTTTTATCTTCCTTCAGTAAAACGTCTACATAAGATTTGAAGTCTTTCAGAAAAGTTTTTGTTATTTATTCTCTGACCAAACAAGTAAGTTTTCTGAATTCTTTTTCTGTGAATTCTGACATTTTTTCACAATCTGTTCCTCCACCGTGGGTCTTTAGTGTAATTTTAACATGCAGTCCTCACCTAAAACTCCAAGCTTCCAAATGAGCACAAATGAACAATGAAAACAATACAATGACACTTTGATAAAGGTGGAAAAACTGTAACTAGAATTTTTTCACATTCTACTAGATTTTTGCCAGTCTGCCCTTCATAGTTTTGAAAAGCCTGGCTTGTAAATTCATTCTGATACCTATATAAGTGTAACTGGAATTTCTATACATTTAATTTTGCAGATCTGGATTCCACTTACTTCTAGAAACTTTTGGGGAATGGTATTACCTTGTTTCCTGATCAAGCAGATTTGGACTGTGTGGGACATCTACTGGCAAAGTTCTGTGTTTCTCCAATATAATGCTTAAGTAATGCTTTGGAAGGTGTGGCATATCTAAGTTCCCCACAATAAAATTATGGGTGCAAAGACATAACATCTCTTGGGAATTAGTGAAAGTACTACCTCCTAGCTTCAGCTTTCAAGTTCCAGAATCTCTGATGTTCAAGTAGACGGTTTAGGTGGAGGGAGGAAAGAATGACGATGTCAACATGGCGACGAGCTGGGTGAAGGCAGGCAAAGTGAACTGGGGGGGACAACGGCCTAGTTATCGTCCATGTCTTGGACCCCCTCCTTTGCCCTCTTCTTGGCCCCCCCATTGGCCCCCCCATTGGCAAGATCCATCTCGGCTGTATGGTAGGGTGACGAG
>JANHFJ010004721.1:15327-27639 GCA_032468195.1 Cerberus rynchops | reverse complement strand
CTGCACCAGTTGTTATTCACCATCAAACATACACCTCCTCCCCTGGACTTGCCTGATTCCAGTGTTCTGTCCATGCGGTATACTGAGAAGAACTCGGCCAGTTGGATAGCATGGTCTGGTACTGCTGGGTTCAGCCAAGTCTCAGTGAAGCAGAGAAGGTTACAGTCACAAATGTCTCTGTGGAATTTTATTTTGGCCCTGAGGTCATTGAGCTTGTTGTCCAGTGATTGGACATTGGCGAGTAAAATGCTAGGTAGAGGTGTGTGGTGTGCGTGGGCTCTCAGTCAGTTCCTGATGCCAGCTCGTCTTCCTCGTGGTCGCTGCCTTGGTCGGTGATTTGACAGTCAACTGCGGTCATCCAGGGAAGCAAGATAGCGCTGGCTGCAGCTGCAGATACAATCTTTCTGGCTGGTGGTTATTGCTGTCGGTCTCTTTCTTGGGGTCTCCTGGCTGTAGCCAAGGCTAAGGTCTCCTGCCTCTCCCCTGGGCTCCTGGTAGTCTTTGGTGCCTCCAGCAGTCTCTACTGGCCTCCGGCAGTGGTGGTGGTCTTCAGTGGATTCCCACCTTCTGTCGTGGTCCCACACCGCTTCCCTGTACTTACTTAGACAGCCTCAGTTGTTCTTGGTTCCTGGGAGCCCCCAGGAGCAGTTGCAGCAGTTATTCTTCTTTCCTGGGGGCTCCCAGGAGCAGCTGCAGCCTTTGACGGGCTGGCAGCAATCTTCAGCTGCCTCCCGGGATTTCCGGCGGTGGCAGCATTTTTCCTTCGCTCCCAGGGGCTCCCAGGAGCAGCGGCAGGCTCTGCTGGCCTGGCGGCAGCTGCAAACTCTACTAAAGAGGCGGCGATCTTTGGCCGCGTCCCGGGACTTCCTCTTCACTCCCAGGGGCTCCCGGGAGCAGCTGCAGGCTCTGCTGGGGAGGTGGCGATCTTCGGCCACCTCCCGGGATTTCCTCTTCACTCCCGGGAGCAGCTGCAGGCTCTGCTGGGGAAGCGGCGATCTTCAGCTGCCTCCCAGGACTTTCTCTTCGCTCCCAGGGGCTCCTGGGAGCAGCTGCACACTCTGCTGGGGAGGCGGCGATCTTCGGCCACCTCCTGGGACTTCCTCTTCGTTCCTGGGGGCTCCCAGGAGCAGCTGCAGCCCCCGACGGCCTCATGGCTGCGACTCCACTTGCCTTTCCTGATGATCTCCTCTGGCCAGCTCAGGTCTGGGTTTGGTAATGGATGTTGGCTGTTTGCGATGGTGTTGACGATGTCAAGGAGGGTGTTCCTGTGGTATCTGATATGCAGGTAGGGGGGATGGTGGGTTGCGTCAATTGGAGCAGTTGCGACGGCTGCCTCCTTAACCAGCACCATCTTGGAAGAGATTTTCCAACTCAACAACAGAAGAAACAGGCTTCCTTTTGTTTATTTCACTCTCCTAGGATAGGGAGAGTCCCAGAATCATCCCTCAAGATCCTTCGATAATAGCAACAGTCTGCAAGCAGTACTGAAGCCTAGCTTCAAAATAGCTGGTGAGCTGAAGCTGAGGGGTGGGGCTGAAATCACATCACTGTCAGATAAAACAGCCATTTTGGAATTTATTTTTCAAACAGACAATAAGCTGTCCATTTCTTCATCAATTCATGAGACCGGTATTATCTCTATTAGCTAAAAGAGGCTCCCCTTATTCACTCCTTTTTGAAGCTATGAGCCATTTTTGAGACTTCTTTATTGTCAAATGACAAGGAGAAGGGTTGCTGGAGGCAGCTAAAATAAGGAAGTGTGGAGTGTTTTTTTTTCTTTTAAAACAAGGATAAAAGTTGTGGTCTTACTTTTCTACTTTTAAAATAACTTAACTGTACTTTTGGAATATAAATTGACACCAGCTTTTATTATGATGGTTTGAATATAACCCTCCTCAGTGCCAGAGTGAAACAAGAGTGCCAAGTAAATTCACAACTCTTAAGAGGTCAGGTTTGGGACTTTTCCTTCATGGATACTAACAAGGTAGAGAATTCTTTAAGGAAACAAAAGATATGATAGACATCTTAGAGAGGGAAACTTTATTCCCTAATTATCTACAACTACAGATTAATCTGAAAACTCTAACAGAACAACTTTGGGGCATTTTTTTCATAGATATAAATAAGGCTGAGAATTTCTTGAAGAAAAGAGACTTGATAGACCAATGGTGGCAAACTTTTTCGGCACCAAGTGCTGAATGTGAGCGCACATGCATGCTCATATGTGCTTCATGTGCCTTCCATGGGAGCACGATTTGCACACATGCACGCCTTTCATGCATACACAGTGCAGACGCTTGCACATGTGCAATTGCGCTGGATCCAGCATGGATTCTCACATGCATGCACAGTCGATGGGGAGTCATGCGCGCATGTGCAGTCATGCAGGAATCACACATGTGCAGTTGTGTGAGAGTTGTGCAAGAGTCGCACACATGCACAGTCAGTGAGTTGTGGTGGCAGCCGGCGTGCTGGCAGAGATGGCTCTGCATGCCAACTTGGGCATGCATGCCATAGGTTCGCTATCACAGTGATAGACCCTCCTGAGAAGAAAAAGATTTCATTGTATGAAGATAAGGTTGAGGGAGTGACTTAAATTTAATGACTTAATTAGTTAGGATGGATTTTTAGAAGTTTGATATATGTATTGAAATAAAGCTTTAAGATAGTTTTGTATGTATAAAATAAGTTTGTAAATACATGTCTTCTGTCTTTTTATGTAATGCTGAATAATTCCCAAAGTTTGTAAAATACTATTGATTAAATCTGAAAATAAGAGAAGAAAAAGATGTACTCCATTAGGATAAACTTGAGGGAGAGATTTGAATTTGAGAGATTTGAGCTAATTTGACTTATTTTATTTATTTATTTTATTTATTTTATTGAATTTTTATACTGCCCCCTCTCCCTAGGGACTCGGGGCAGTGTACAGCAATTAAAAAACCCACATAACAAAATCTAAAAACCAATTAAAAGAATTAGATAGCTGCTAATTTAAAAATACAATTAAATTAAAAGAATTAAGTTAAAAGAGAATTTAAAATTAAACTGACATATTAAAATAACCCTGAGGTATCAGGCCAGGCCGGCTAGCTGGAAAAAGTGAGTCTTCAATGCACGTCGGAAAGCTCGGAGGTCAGTAATGGTCCGAATCTCAGGGGGGAGCTCGTTCCATAGGGAGGGCGCAGCCACAGAGAAGGCACGAACTCTCGGGGCCGTCAGGCGACATCGGCCCGACGGTGGCACCCCAAGGAGGCCTGCCCTGTGGGAATTATTACCTCCATTTCTTCCCCATCTCTTTGCCATCAATTGAGAGGGCCAGGTACCATGATCTTAGTTTTCTTAATGTTAAGGTTCAAGCCAGTTTTTGCACTCTCCTCCTTCACTTGCATAAGAAGGCTTTTTCGTTCCTCTTCACTTTCTACCATTATAGTGGTATCATCTGCATATCTGAGGCTGTTGATATTTCTCCTGGCAATCTTAATTCCAATTTGTGATTCATTTAGCCCCACCTTTCTCATGATGTGCTCTGCATATAAATTAAATAGGCAGGTTGACAGTATATAGCCTTGTTGAACTCCTATCTCAATTTTGAACCAATCAGTGGTTTCGTGTCCAGTTCTCACTGTTGCTTCTTGATCTGCATATAGATTTTTCAAGAAACAAATAAGATGGTCTGGTACTCCCATCTCTTTTAAGAACTTGCCATAATTTGCTGTGATCCAACAATCAAAGGCTTTAGCATAATTGATGAAACAGACATAGATGTTTTTCTGGAACTCCTTAGCTTTCTCCATGATCCAGCATATGTTGGCAATTTGATCTCTAGTTCCTCTGCCTCTTTGAAATCCTGCCTGTAATTCTGGTAGTTCTCAGTCCACATACCGCTGGAGCCTAGCTTATAGGATTTTGAACATAATTTTGCTAGCATGTGAAATGAGTGCAATGGTGTGGTAATTTGAACATTCTTTGGCATTGCCCTTCTTTGGAATTGGAATGTAAACTGGCCTTTTCCAATCTTATGACCATTGTTGAGTTTTCCAAATTTGCTGGTATATTGAGTGTAGCACTTTTAATGCATCCTCTTTTAAATTTTGAATAGCTCAGCTGGAATACTGTCACCTCACTAGCTTTGTTGTTGCTAAGACTTCCTAAGACCCATTTGACCTCATCTTCCAGGATGTCTGGCTCAAGGTCAGTGGCCACCCCATCATAATTATCAGGGATATTAAGCTCGTTCTTGTATAGTTCTTGTGTATAACTCACATGGATATTTTTTCTAACACAACTCTTAATGCCTTTTTGGCAATTCTGTTACAGTGAGCACTGGGGCTTAGATCATTTGAGATGAGTACTCGTAAGTCCTTGACAAAGTAAGGATCATCTACGAGATCATTTCCAGCCAACTTGTATTTGGTGTTCTGATTTTTCTTCCAATGTGTAGAACAGAGCATTTATTAATTGAGATTTGGAGTTGCCAAATGAGCAACCATTCTGACACATAGTCAAGGTTGCTTTGTAGGGCAGCAGCATTGTCAGTGGTATTAAATAATTTTGTGTCATCAACGAAGAGAACACAGTTGTTTTTAATATGATCACATAGGTCATTGATGTAAAGCAGAAAAAGTGTGGCTCCTAAAACACTGTCTTGGGGGACACTGCTGTTAACTGGTACTAGATTTGATTGGGCCATCCCTATTTTGACTATTTGATGCCTGCTGGAGAGGAATGCGGCTATCCACTTATGCAGGGATCCAGAGATACTGTAAGAACTTAGTTTTAATAGAAGTTTGTTGTGAACCACTGAATCAAAGGCTTTACAAAAGTCAATGTAAATTGAATCAATTACTTTACCCTGGTCAAGATGTATGGTCCAAATTTTTGACAATGTAGGAGTTGCAGATTACAGGACATTTTTTTTTCTAATACCAAACTGTTTTTAGGTAAAAATATTGAAAAGGAGTGTAGAAAGAACTGATGATACGCCACCGAATAGCAGCTGAAGGCTAAGCCACTCAATCCTATCAAAACCAACTGGGATCTGCCACAGAGAAAGGAGCCAAACAGTGCTGAAGTGTGCCACCCATCCCCATGCCCAAGGATACCATGGTTGATGATATCGAAAGCTTCTGGGAGGTCAAGAGAGTGAGGATGATTGCACTTCCACTATCTTGCTCTCACCAGAGATCATCAACAAGCGCAACCAATGTTGTTTCTGTCACATAAATCAGACCTGAATCCTGATGGAAAGAGGTCCAGACAATCTGTTTCATCATCCAGGACCTCTGCAGCTCCCTGGTTACCACCTTCCATAACCTTCCCAAAGAATTGCAAAAATTGTCCAGGCAGCAAGTAGTACCTGCCATATCTATGCTTTGTTTCTGCATGGCATCCTTAAAAGAGGGGTCCCCAACCCTTGGTCTGCCACCCACTACTGGGCCTAGAGCCATTTGGAATCAGACTGCAGAAGGGGCAGGTGAGCACATGCACACATCCCCTCTTATATGAGGAGTGGACAAATGCATGCATGTACACTTCATTTGGGTAAGTGGAAGGTGCACCCACTGCTCATGCAAATGGAGCTGTACCCCTGTGCACTTGCTGGCCACTCAAAACAATCCCCTCTGCTCACACCTCTGGTCCACAAAGCCAGAAAGGTTAGGGAACTCTACCCTAAAATATGCTTCATTTAATTGCAGCCATGCTTTAAAATGTGATGCACATTTTCAAAGGACTATGGAGGTTGTTAATGAAGTGTTCCAAAATTCTACATGGCAGCAGATTCTGTGTATTTCTGCATACACACACACACTCATTTTTTTTTTGGCTAAACTGCAACATTCTCATTAAAAGAAACCTATGATGGATTTCTTTTCCTTTCCTAGTACTCATTAGAATAAAACAGTCTCTTAAACAATGGAATATGATCCTCTTGCAGCCATTTACGAAGCTTCCTCCACAGTAGATGACACCTTTATACCACTTGTCAGGAAAGTACCTTACGCAGCTTCACAGTTTTCATTTGTTTCACCAGTGAGTGAAAAAACATGTTTGCTAACTAAACATTGTAAAAATTCCAGTTTATTGTTAAGCAGCCTCAGCCATTGTTCAGCAATTTTAAGCTCTAACAGTTTCAACAGACGAGCTAAATACATACTTAAATCTTTCCCATTGAAATCAGCGGGCTTTTAAAATACTAAATGTGACTAGATTGTGCACTGAGATTGTACTTCTGAAAATAGTATTTCCGTATGGAAAAATTTAAAACCATATGGGATTCATAGGATGGGATTGCTAAAATAAAGGCAAAGTAACTGATCGAATATATGGACAATCTCAACATGGATTCATTGCAGGTACAATGCATTGTATAGGAGCATCCACACTAAGTACATTTCTATATGCTTTCAGTTGTTGCTGATACAAGCAGAAGTACAGCAGACTATCTGGACTGTAGTGATGTGTATCATTTGGGGCACAAACACACATGTGTGCTTAGTTATGAATTTCTGTCATAGCTGTTTACAATGGGCACATTAGCTACATTATCCACTTAGATCCTTAAGTACACCTGTCTCCCAATAGTTTTTGGAGGACATTTCTGTGTGGGATTATGAAAGATAAAAGTAAAAAAAATGTATTTATTAGAATTCCTGTATTCTAAGAAGACAATTGCAGATAAGTTTATGTCCTACTAAACATCAGTATGGATTTGAATATAAAACCACGTATTTTACCTGAGAAGGTGTGATCTGAAGTCAATTTCTCAAACCAAATGTATTGGTGGAAGTGAGGAGAGACTCAATAGTATAAATTGTGCCACTTTAGGCCCAATTCCTTCCTCCCCTTTGTCAGAAACATTGGCATGTTTTTAGAATACAGAAATGCTTTTGCTGTGTCCACTATCCAGTCAGAGCTGAAAAAGCTTCTTGGCTGAAAAGGAAAATGTCTTCAAAGAAAAACAAGAAAGTCCATTTGCCTCCCGAAAAAGCACTTTTGGGACTATTGAGACCTGTCACTAAAATTTGTCAGTCTGACACACCTTCTCTAGCCCCATGCTTTTAACTCTGTAGAATAGTTGTTTTCTTTGCTTTTTTTAAAGTTCAGTTTTCTACAATTCATTTTTTTCCTGAGTCAGGATAAATGAACAGAATTATTAAATATTGTTCATTTGAAAAAAAACCGGTGGGAAATAAAATCATTGATAAAAACATAAATCTTCTCTTAAAAAATCTTTAAACTGGATTCATTGTCTCTCCACTTCTTACATGAATGTGTTACATGCAAAGCATTAAATTTTCCAAAAGGTAGGCACCTTTGTATTAATGGGGGAACATTAATAGTAGACATTATGATGAAACACCCCCCCCCCAAATCTATGGACAAATATATTTTGTACATGTATTCTCTGATATTTGAACAGATGCAAATCAATCATATGGACTATAGTGGATGGATCAGGACAAATGTTCAGTGTAAGGCAACATTGTGATTATGTTCATTTATTATGCAATATCATCATCATCACCATCACCATCATCATCATCATCATTGTTTTTGTTCTCCAGATGATCTTAAACCCAGCAACATAGAGGGCCAAACAACTTTAGCAGCATGATGCTCTTTCATATAATTCTATAGACTATACAGCAGATTCATTCCCATTTACCTCTATGTATACATTTGGTCAATGCATTTTATGTCTTTATTCTCCCTCAAGAGCAAAGTGAAAAATCTCATACGTTGTGAAGGCTGCCCAGCCTCCTAGGACTAAATTGGTTCAACCAGCTGGGAATGACAGTATCTGGAGTTTTCAATATCGGGGAGAACAAAGCAGATGACATCACCGCGGACTTCGCAGATGTCTTCAATGGTGAGCTCGGGAAATATAAGGGGACCCCTATTTCGCTTAATCTAAATCCCGAGGTGGCACCAATAAGACTTAAACTGAGGCAAGTTCCCCTAGCCTTGAAGCCTAAAGTAGATGAACAATTAGATAAACTCTTAGCTCAGGGCATCTTGGAACCGGTTGACCATACCAAATGGGAAACGCCTATAGTGACCCCAATAAAACCAGATGGCTCAGTAAGGATCTGTGCTGATTATAAATGCACGATCAATAAGGCACTTCAATTGCATGCATATTCTGTCCCAGTAACTCAACACCTTCTGCATTCCTTGGGACAAGGAAAGATATTCACGAAGCTAGACCTGGCACAGGTGGATCAGCAACTCCCTGTTGACGAGGCCACAGCGGAGGCACAAACCATAGTGACCCATGGGGGGCATTTAAATGCAAGTGATTCCAATTCAGGGTCAGCACTGCCCCAGGAATTTTCCAAGCGCTAATGGAACGTTTGTTACAGGGCATCCTGGGGGTGACCCCATATTTTGACGATGTACTCATCACCGCTAGAGACCAGACAGACCTCCACCAGAAATTAAAAACCACACTGCAGAAATTTAGGGAGGCTGGTTTAAAAGTGAAGAAAGAAAAATGCCTAATTGGAGTCCCTGAAGTAGAATTCCTGGGGTTTAAGATAGACACCGCAGGAATTCACCTCACCAAGGACAAAACAGCAGCCATACACAACACCCCCACACCCACAAACAGAATGGACTTACAGGCATTTTTGGAACTCCTAAACTTCTATAGTATGTTCTTAAAACAGAAAGCTACTGTGGCTGAACCCTTGCACAGGCTTTTAGACAAAAATGCCCCTTGGCAATGGGGTGCCACAGAGCAGAGGGCGTTCCAAGCAGCAAAAAACTTGATCACGTCTGAAAGACTCTTAGTCCAATACCACAAATCTACACCTCTACAACTAACATGCGACACCTCCCCGTATGGAGTGGGAGCTATGCTAAGCCACAAACATCCCTGCAGGGCGGATGCCCCCATAGCTTATTTCTCTCGAATGCTGTCGGCCGCAGAGAGGAATTACAGCCAGCTTGACAAAGAAGCCTTGGCTGCAGTGGCTGACATAAAGCGTTTCCATGACTACCTTTATGGCTGGAAATTCACACTTATCATCGACCATAAACCCCTACTGGGCCTCATAGCAGTCAACAGGCAAACCCCACAAGTCCTCTCCCCCCACCTCATCCACTGGACAGAATTCCTGGCAGCATATTCCTACAAACTCATTCACAAAACGGGCAACCAAATCGCAAACGCTGGTGCCCTCAGCAGATGCCCCATACAAACCTTAATCAAAGACCTGGCCTCAGCCCACCATATATTGCTACTAGAACACATGCCTGAAACACCAGCCACAGCCACACTAACTGCCAAACTCACATTGCAAGACCACACGCTCTCCAGAGTCCTCCACTGGGTTTTAAAGGGTTGGCTAGCAAAACCGCAGGGCGGGGAATTCAAAAAATATGAAACATGCAAACAGGAGCTGTCAGCCCAAACAGGCTGTTTACTGTGGGGAAACCACGTGGTCATTCCCACCACCTTGCGCCCAAGAATTTTGGACTCACTGCACAAGGGCCACCCAGGCATAATACGCATGAAAGCCCTGGCAAGAAGCTATGTCTGGTGGCCCGACATAGACTCTAACATGGAGCACAGGGTCAGACTCTGCAGCCCCTGCCAACAATCGAGACCTACACCCCCCACGGGCCCCCCATCCAGATGGGAGCTCCCTCGGAACCCATGGTCCCACCTCCATCTAGACTTTGCCGGCCCAGTGCAGGGCCAAATGCTCCTCATCGTCATGGACGCCCACTCCAAATGGATGGAAGTCCAAATGACCACAGTTACAATGGACACTGTATTCTGAACCCTACAAAGACTCTTCACAACCCACGGCATCCCAGACATCATAGTGACTGACAACGGACCCCAATTCATGGCCGCCAAATTCCTACAATTTCCCACAGGCCTGCGCATCAGACATGCCCCCTTGGCTCCGTACAATCCGCACACAAATGGCCAGGCAGAACGAGATGTTCGATCAACAAAAGAAGCCATCAGTCGAATGACGGCTGGGGACTTACAACACAAAATAAACACCTTTTTATTATCCCAACACACCACACCATCCCCCACATCTAACCTTAGCCCGGCTGAACTGTTAATGGGTCGAAAGATTAAAATTCCCCTCAACCGCCTACACCCAGACGACGATCCCGGGGAGGCCGACCCCCCCACAACGTTAGATCTTTCCAGGTGGGAGAGGAGGTCTATGCAAGAAACTACCCAGGGCCACCAAAATGGGTACCCGGGACAGTTATACGATCAACCGGGCCGAGGTCCTATGAAGTACAACTCCAAGATGACTGGGTGTGGAAGAGACATGTGGACCAACTAAGGGCCCGGGAAAAGGAGAACACCAGTCAAAACGGCAGCATGGGGCTACACCACAGTCACCTGGCAGTCCACCGTGGGGGGGCCTACTGGGGGGGAGGGCCCAGACGACTGTGAGAGTGATGACTCACCTGGGGCCAGAGTCACACCACATCCCAAGACAACCGCCGCAGAGGCCCAACCGCCACAGACAAGCAGACCTGCAGACCTGCAGGAGACCCCGAAGCTCCATCTGCTCTCTCTGATAGCACAGTCAAAATGAAGCAGAGTCTGCGCAGATCAGAGAGAGCCAGGCGCCACCCAGAGTATCTGGATGAATACGCATGCCTGGTAGAAAACTGAGGACCTGTTGCTCTATCCAAGAGGGGAGGGGTGTTATGTCTGTGCATGCATGGGCGGAGTTTTCCCTCTGGTCCGCCTATGCTGCGCTGTCTTTTCCCGTGTAAGTTTGAGAATATCTTCACAATGTTTCAGCGAGATCCCACTCGCCATCTTCACGCTGGTGCCTTCTGCTTCATGCCAGTGCAAGAAGTATACCCGAATAGACCTAGACCTGCATACCTGCACCCGGGAAAATCTACGAAAACAAATACACACACACACACACACACACACACACCCCTCAGGATGAGAGAGTATTTTTTTCCAATGCTTTCCTTTTTCTTCTTTATTTTCTGTCTTTGGGCAGTGTGAAACAAATCATATCAATGCTAAAGTATATTTTCTAATAAACTTTTCATGTGTGAGACTTATATTGATAGTTGCATATATTACAATTTCCATTCAAGTATAGGACTTTGCTTCTATGTCCTCTCCTCTTTGGAATAGCTTTCCCCAGAGAATTCAGTGTCCCCACTTAGCTTTCTGGAAAACTGTGAAGACTTGGCTCTTCCTTCAAGCCCTGGGTTAGGCTGGAAGTGACCCCAACAAATGTCACTGGAATGTTGTGATGATGTAATGGAAAGTATGATAGATTGATAATGTAGATCAGGGGGGTCAAACTCAAGGCCTGAAGGCCATATCTGTCCCATGGGTACTTAGATCTGGCCCGCGGGGCCACTCTGGAGACAGCAAAGGATCGGCCTGCGATGCTTCTGCCAGCAAAAGCAGGATCCTGAGCTCCATTTTCATCTTCCACGGTGTCCTGCAACCTTCTGCCAGTGAAAACAGAGCTTGGGGAGGGCTGCACAGCAAGTGGCCATACCCACCCCCATCACACCTATCCTGGCCCCCAAGGTCAAACACAACCCTGATTCATTCCTCAATAAAGTTACGTTTGACACCCCTGATGTAGTTAGTTTTTATGGAATGTTGTGATCCATCCATTATGTATAAGACAGATGGTCATATTTTTTTTTTGAAATAAATAAAATAAAAATATCATTCAGCTTCTGAATTAAAATTACTTTTAAAATAATTAAAATAAATTTGTTTTGTTTAAACATTGTTTGATTTTTCTGACTGAACTCCTGTTCAATATTATAGAGCTATATAAATGATTTTTATAATTATATCGCCTAGAGAATAGTTTCAATCTTCCTATGATCTTTAATTGTGACTGAAATAAGTTCTTTCTTAGCTATGTACTAAGCCACCAGTTACAAGAATTCTAATTTTGTATTAGTAAAATGGGGCGGCTTATAAATTTTAAGTAAGTAAATAAGTTAATAAGAAGTAAGCAAGTAAATAAGTAACTCATGCTCACAAAAAAAAAACATCCAACACTTTGGAATGGATGTTCTAGTGCAGACATGGGCAAACTACGACCCGCGGGCCACATCCGGCCCGTTGGGCTTTTTAATCCGGCCCGCTGCACTAATTACTAGCAGAAGAAAAGTCCCAGAAGAAAACTTTTTCTTTTTTCTCTCCGTGGTAAAAAAAAAAGAGAGAGAGAGAGAATCTGGGAAGCTGATTTCCCTGAAGGGTCTGATACAATTCCTATGTTAGCTGAAACACTTCCTTATTCATGAGGAATTGTAAGTCAAGCTTTTCCC
>JANHFJ010004710.1:74779-89592 GCA_032468195.1 Cerberus rynchops | reverse complement strand
GCAGCCAAGGGGGGGGGGGAGGATGTGCTACTCCTGGGCCAGCCCTGCTGTGAACTGGTGTGAACCACCTGACTCCTACAGCCCACCTACTTCAGCATTACCTAAAATCCTCAACAGATGCCCTGGAAAGTTTCAGCATGGAGTTTTGCTGTTCTACCAGATATGGGGAAGATAGGAAATTAAGCTGGGATCTTCAGCAAGCCCAGCCAAGACTCTACCATTGAATTCTGTCCTTTTATTTCACAGGTGTCAAACTCATGTCATGTTGCCGTCGCGTTTCACGAAGCTTTTTCCATTTGTGGAGCTGGGGTGGCCGTGGCCTGTATGTGACACATCCAGCCCGTGCACAACTAGTTTGACACCCTTGCATTTGATCTTGGATTAGTATGTATTTTCTGGAGAGCATCCATGAAATATCTGGGGAGTAATATCTGCAAAGGAATGGGAAGAAATTTGACATTTGACCACTGTTTGGAACTCTCTGGACTTTAACATTGTTGACCAGTCATTTTTAACGTAGTACAGATTGAGTATTAAATGAAAGTTACACTGGATGCTTGTTTGGGAACTGGTTGCCAGGAAACAATTTAGCATTTCTGGTAATTCTGGAACATGAATTATAAGAGTTATTTATAACAGTTCAGCAGTGTGTGTGTGTGTGTGTGAGAGAGAGAGAGAGAGAGAGATGCTTTGAATATAGGAACTATTTCCCCACCATTTTGACTTTTTGGACTTCTGCAGATATGTTGTCTTGACAAATACCTTAAAGTAACAGCTTCTTTTTCAAAGCAAATCTGGAATTCATACAGTAAAACTTTAAATCTGAGACTAAAATCTCCAAGAATCCAGATCCTAGGTAACTGATAAAGTTCAAAACAATTTTTGACAGAGTTGTCTGAACTATTCTGCAAAATATTGTGTGAAGTAACTGAAGCACCCCTCCAAATCTGTTGGATGAAACATTGAGACAGCATATCATCTCAAAGACTTGGCTCCTTCGTAGGTTCAGTAACTTAGATGTGGGCCAGGAAAACAAAGCTCAGTTGTGCATGGCAATGAAACAACTTATGTGCTGAATTTCAAAAGATGCTTTCAAAGAACAAGAACAAAAACAAAACAAAACCCCAGAGGAAACAATATTGTCATGTTTGAGTTAATGGTTTATTTTCACATTAAAAAAGTAATCTTATTGATGAATTAATATTAACTTTTAAATATAAAAGTGCTTTTTCTTAAAAAAAAAACATACACACACAAATCCTTAAGGCCCATACTGTTACATTACAGTAGGATTTTTTTCACCATTCCAGCAACTGTGCTACATGAATTTTGAATGAATGGAGGAAAGACCAAAAGTTACAAGCATCAAAACAATATGTCAATAATTTCATAATTGCAATGTACATGAAAATTTAGCCATGGAACAGAATTGAAATGTCTCTCTCACATAGTTCTTCTTGAAAGCCAATTTGATAAAGAAAGCAGAAAAATACTGAAATGATGTGAACATTATATAATTTTCATCCAGTTTGGGGAGAACACCAAGTTCCAAAATCTGTGTATAAAATATTTGCTCTGTCAGATATATGGTTGGCTCAGGCAGAACTTCAAGAAAATAGAACCTTTCCACACCAATGTAGTTCAAAGGAAATACCAGTACAAGTAATATATGAAATGACCCTTCAAGATAAAACATCTGGTTTCATTCAGAGCAGTAAAAGAAGCATTCACTGATAGTGGTGCAGATATTATTGCAGTCTTTGTTATATTGCTTGGGAGAATTGTTGTAGACAATCAGCTATGATCATACAATACACTTAAGCTGGTTATTAAATAAACCCACTTCCTGGTTTATACAGCACACCGAGCCATAAACTAATCAACACAATGAATTCACAAAACTTTCTAAACAATAAAAAATACATTGTGATTAACACGAACCTATTTGTTTGAATACAGTCCTAATGTACACATTTTTGAGTTTGTGTTATATCAGTGAATTAGCATGATCATCTTTTATAATTGACAATGTAGTCTTTGGATGAATATTGACATTGCTACTCTAATTTAGATATAAATAATTATTTATAAAATAATTAAAATGCTATATATACATGTGTACACACACACACACACACACACATACACACACACACACATAATTCTGGGTACTTGAAATTAATTTGAATATATATATTCAAATTAATTTCAAGTACCCACAATTATCTCCCTAACTTTAAGGAAACATGGGAAATAAAGCAAAAGGGCGATCCACGTCATACAAGAAATATTGCTGTTACTTTCTTGAGCACCTTTCCGGATTGGGAGGAAAACTATTTAAATGTACATAAACACACATATAGTTTACAGCATAAATTACTGTACAACATATTTTTGTTTATTCTGTTGTTCAATGTAAACAATAAAAAACACGCCACTGTAATGCCATGCAGAAGGATTGTATTTTCAAGCTGCTTGGATGTGAACAGAGTTGGGCAAAGCCTTAAAAGAAAACTGACACTGTTGCTTCTTCTGTTTTCCATAACCAAGCTGGCACCAAAAGAACCATGGCTGGTTTCTAATTAAGAGAAAGAGTGTGCTAAATATGGACTAAGATCCATAGGGCAACAATATAAAGTTATAACAGGAATCTTATCAAAGTAGTTGAGATGGTGGATAGTTTGCAGCAGATTACAAATATAATTTACTAGTCTTGGCTCACACTGAAAAATCTGGATGTTCTGCCTCAGTGGTGGCTTCAACAGAATTCATTCAATAGCATTTGTGTATCTACTCAGACTCTGCAAATGAAACAGTAGCGGTGCATATATTTCTGAACTGCTCTGTCTATAACCCTGGAGGGCAGTGTTTACCTCCTTTCTCATTACAAACTATCCATTCTCATATGGCAATTGTGCATTACTACTAAACAACCCAACGGGGAGTCTCCGGAATTGTAGCTAAGTTTTATACTATCTTAATGACATTAGACATTTTGGGCTTAATTGTTCTTCCAGATGTGCTTAGTTGAGGCACAAATTGGCTTTCAATGAATATCTGGGGTTTTTTTCTTTTTAAAATTGTGTATGTTTGGTGTATGACCATACTATTAAATAAACTAAACCAGTTGAAATTGATTTGTCTGAGCAGGCTGTTCTAGGATTCTAGCAGGCTGTTCTAGGATTCTAGGATTCTTTACTCATAATTCCTTGAGGTGATGGGGGCTGAGGCCAGAAAGAATTGCTCCTCTATCATGGCATAAGGAACAGTTTCCTTCAAAAATTATCTTAATCTCATTTGTGACAATCTTCTGGAATTTTTTTTTATAGATCAAACTCTTTAGAAAGGCCTTCCAATAATAATTGTTCACCAATTTTACTTAGACATTACTTATATGAGTTATTATATATTTGGTTTCTTGTACATACTGAATTATCACAAAAATGTTTGCATAGTCAGCATATGCTTAGACTGAATTTGGCATTTTTTCCCATCTGTCAAGTTCTTCCCAAGGACCTGGGATAGGAAGATGTTATTTGATTACTATATACATAGCAGTGTGATACCACAACTGCTAATTCTTTAGCTAATGTTAGCCTTTATATACATTAAGTTCATCCCAAGAATATAGAATGTTATACTTTATCGGCATAGTATCAATGTGGGTCCAAGTAGTGTGGCCTTGTGCAACTGATAGAGGGAAATTCTGTCAATGCACAAATTTTCTATGTGCCATCCAAGATATTTTGGTACCTCAGCATGCCAATTACCACTTGGATCATCATAGCTGATTTATGCCATAATCTTTCAGTTTTGATCTTCATATCTTGCTATTTTGTGATCTTCAGTTCTTTGTGTTCTAAACTACTATCCCCCTTATCAATTATCCACATTTTTCCTTTACCATCACAGTTAAATGTGCTGGCAATGTTTAACAGGAAGCTGGAACATAGCATCGGCTTGGGATGCTATAATAACATACTCCTACATTGGACAGAACATTGGACTAGATGACTTTTAAGGTCCTTTTCAATCCTTCTTATTGATGATTCTATTGAGGAAGTAGCTCTATAAATTATTTTTTCTGTTTACAGATCTACATCTTCCCTTGTTTGTTCTTAAATCAAGAACAGGTGAATAATGTGCAGTAATTTTTTATAATTTTAAAACCTTATTTTATTTGCCTAATTATAGTATTGTGTTTAGCCTTTTTGACATAACTTATCTAGGATATATGATATTAAACTAGTTATATAAATTAATGGCAATTTTTGTATAGTTTTCAAGAACCAGAGCTTAATTATTCCAGAACTTGGCATTTTAGTAACCCAGCATAGGAATCTGCTATGAGCCCCTTTTAACAGAGGATCCTGAAATATATACCCTTGATCCCCTCAATCACAGAAGATGGCTTTATAATACTAAGGTTGAAAGAACCATAAAACAGCAATAGAAATAACAAAACAGATTATAATGCTGCCTGATCATATGTCAGAGAAAATAACCAATTCTACAGAATTAAACAATCAGGAAAGACTACCAGTGAATTCTGAAAAGCCAAATTTTCACTATTACAGAAGCCCAATAGAGTCCTAAGCCATTCAAACCTTAGTAGGAATGACATTCTAATGGACTAGCGCAACTATACAGAAGTTGTACTTATAGCAAGGTGACAAAACTGTACGGCTACATCATAGAGTGAGCTAACTAAAATTTTACTGAACTTACTTACTAGAAAACAAAAGAAGGACAGTCCCAGAAATATGCAAAATGCCTTTCTTTCACGTAATAGAAAATTCTATAATCATTCTACAAGAGACTGCTAAACTACATTCTGCAGAAAAATAATTACAGTTTGCCACCCTTAGTGCATGACCTAAGTTCTAATATAGGCTTATAAAAGTGTTTGATTGGATCTATTCTTTGTCTTTCTCCAGTGGGGCTCTAGGTATCTCTTTTGATGCTTCGTTTTTCAGAGCACCTCCGAAAACCAAGGAGCTCACCAAGATCAGTGTGCACCAAGTGGTTTTCAAGTACAATCCTTATCTAAAGCCAGTGAAATACCCTCATTCCAGGAAGGGACCAAAGCCTTGAATGACCTGTCCACCAAAGATTCAGAGAATTCTCCCAGCACTTTCAGGAAACCAAATGGATCCCTCAGGTGCCTCAGATGAACCAGTGTAATGGAGCCCTTTTCTTGATGTGTCAAAGAGCATGATAGTAAAGCACTTTTCTGCAAAAATCTAATTGCTAGATACAGTAAAAGGGAAACATATTACAAGTAAGCTATTATTTTAAACTGTATATTAAAATGTTCCTTTGATTTGGAATTGGGTGGCTTTGAAATGCTGTTCTACATAAAAATTAACACTTTCACAAAGTTTTGTTCTGATGTATGTACTCAGTCCACCCTTCTCTACACTTTAAAAGCTTAATAAACTATTTGCAAAAGTGTAAATCTGGCTTTATAAAAAACAAGATTTGAAGAACAAATACTGAACATTGCTGCTGTTTAAGAGCACAAAAGATCACAGTCCTTCTCTGTGCATTTGGGTCCTTCTTGAGGAACTTATAAGGATGGACAGGGGGCAACTTGTAGTTTGATCAGGCTCCCAATGGTGCCACAGAATTTTTATCTGGAGGATTGATGCTCTACATACTGTTTCATTCACAAGGATAATTGTTTCAGAGTTGCAAGTATCAGACATATTTATCATTTCAATGTTTCATTTTTCTGATATATATCCAACAAATCTGTAAAAAAATGCATATTTGAATACTAGAACTCCAAAACTGCTAATGCTCCCAATGTCAAGGCTACTACTTAATATGACAATAGGAAGAAGGTGAGTCAGTTTGTAAGCAAACTAGCATCCAAGTATTGCCTGGCTAAGATAATGGCCACAAATTCCTTTTAAAATGTAAAATGTAGTTTACATGTTATTTTATTTTACTCAGTAAAATGTATTTTACTCAGAATTTGTCACTGAAGCTGTCCTTAATCATTCACTAAGCCGCTCTTTATAAAAGTGACATAGAGATCTATAAATACTGAGGAAAAATTGCTCTAAGAGCTTACTAGCAACAGGTACTACATTTCATTTGAATAAATCAATTCATAAAATTAAGCTTTGGCTTTCTAAATATTGGAGGAATGTGTATCTTGTATCTATGAGAATTTTTCTAATGTAGCTATGTTTAATTTTCTTGCTAAGGAAGTGATATTTGGAGATAATTAAAAGAACAATAGTCCAGAAAAGACAAATTTGCATAATATACCCAGACCTATTTTTGCTTTCTGAAACAATATTGTCCAATGTTAACAAAATATTCACATTGTATTTGAAGCAATGCTGCAGTTGAATATTTCTGTAGCACAGTATCTAGAATAACTGAATTATCCATATTGTGAGTTTAGTGTCCAGGCGAGGAGACTCATCATGGGGATTACTGAGCACTACACCTTATCCAGTCAAGGCCTTGCTGTGTATACTGAACCAGATGCTCCATAGAGCTGTGCAATGTGATAGCTCCCATCAGTGCATCCAAATCATTAAAGAAATCTAGGAAAGGAAACAATAAAATAAATGAGACTCATTAATTCTTGCTGTGCAACAAGTATTTAATTGATTTGGAAATCCCAAGCAGGTAATATTTTATAAAAATATTGTAAGCAAAGATTAACTGATATTCAAAGGTTTAATCAAGCACACACTGAACACTTTTACTGAGAAATAGCAAAGCTATTGTCATAATTTTGCTTAACTATAAACCAACAATGGAGAATATTTTTCTGCCCTATCATTTTGGTTCCTCTTTCTTGTCCATCAATGTCCCTTTCTAGGTTTTGCTTCTATGCACCAGCATGGCCAGCTCCAGCCAGTTTTAAGAGTGCAGAAATGATGTGACCTAGGAGGTCCATATGCTTGTGTAGAAAGTTAGCACCCACTCCTCTCCTAGAAGAATGAAATTCTTTGAGAAATATTTAAAAAGGCAGAATATTATATTTCCCCTAAAAGAGAAATAAAACTCTTAAAGGAAACAGAAACTCAGAGCCAAAGTTCCCTACCCCCAAGCAGATACTAAACTGAGGCCAGCTTTTATTTATTTATTTATTTATTTAGATTTATATACCATAAATAACTGCATTATTTAGAAATGCAAATTTGGTAATCTATTCAAGACTGGATATTTTGAACAAAGGCAGAATTAGGTAGAAAGGTAGGATCAGCCCTCACTCAAGATCCACACCAGGAAAGCCATTAAGACACAATAGGAATGCCCCAACACCCTTTCAGGACACAAGTCTCCTCATTACATTAGCTCAGAGAGTCTAAGTTTCAATCAGGCTTCAGACAACCTAAAAAGTTAGCTATGACCCCTGCATAGCCTCTTGGGAGTCTGACAACCAATAGAATACATTTCTTGGACAGGAACAGGAAGCTCAAGGCCAAGGCCCAAGAGGGGGTATAAATACCTCTCTCTCTCTCCTCCATGTGTTCAGCTGCCCAGGACTTCAATAAACCTGTCCCCTCTCCTATCCATCAATAAACCACTTTTCCCACTCCGCCTCCATGTTTCCAGTGTCTTTCTCCCCACCTGGAACTGAACCCAGATGGATATTATTTCCAACATTAGACTTTGTTTCTCAAAGACAATGCAGCACTCTAGGACTTGTTTAGGTTTCTGGAAGCATATGGGAGAAGGACCACAAATGTTCTCTCAATCTATCTGAGATATAGAAGATCCCAGGCAACGTTCATGTGCTGAAACCAAAATGTAACTCAGGGACTGCTCACTTCTGCTGTAGTCCCGGGAATTTTTAAGACGTGTGCTGCAAGACTTTCTTGCTTATGTTGCAATATTAGGAGTCAGCTCTGAAGCTTTGGGAGGAACATCCAAGGTAAGAAGCCATATCAGAATTAGGTGGAGACCTAAGTCGGCTTTATCAGCAAAGGTGGGATTTCAGAGTGCCAGACTTAAAGTTCTGGTCAAAAAGACATTTTAGTGTTTCAACCAACTGTTTATCACACACCTTGGTTCTCCTTAGCAAGATTGTCAGCCATCTCCCAGTAGTCATAACTGTGTAAGATGCTGTTAGTTATACTAACATGGTTGGCTGCCATCTGGTGTATTCGCTGAGGAATGCTGATGATGGAGGAAGGGGAAGGAGCTCCGGTGCTCCCGACTGAGCTCAGCGGAGACAAACTGGGTGATATGGGAGAAGGAGTTCCTGTATACCTGGAACAGTCAATTCAACAATATTACTAATACACACAATATATAAATATTACTAGTATATACAATATATATATTTGTTTTCATAGATTTTCACGGGTACAGGTATGCAGATCTAGGTGTGTTCAGGTCTTTTCCCATGTAAGTCTGAGGGTATCTTTGCAACATTTCGGTGAGGTCCCACTTGCCATCTTCCAAAGCCTTCTGCTTTGTGCCAGTGCGAGCAGTATATGTATATATTATATACACAATATATAAACAAAGTAAATTGTTTTAAGAATTCATCCCATTTTAGGATTTTACATATCTTTAGCCTATGTTCTGCTTTGAGATAAATGTGTCTCTTCCCTGGCACTTTTCAATATGTACTTAATGTTGTTTCAGACTATTAAGCAGATCAGATGAATCGAGACTGCCAGAAAGACAGCTTTCAGGTTGCAGACATCAGTCTTTTAACATTTTATTTAGCTTGCGTGCGTTTTTAGACAAATGGTAAATTAAATTTGTACGTTTAATTTATTACATATATAAAATATGAATATGGTAGATATTTTCAAAAATGGATCATGTCCTTTATACTTTCCAGCCTGTCAAATTAAGGATTGCCTGGAGATGATGGGAGTTGTAGCCCAAAACAACTGGAGGGCTCCAGATTGAGAAAGCCTTCCATTGCAGACTCAGGCTTCTTGCTTAGAATTGTGTGAAGTAAACTTCACATTTAATTCAAGTTACCTTTATTTAACTTTTTTAAGCAAAATAATCTGCAAAGTGCCTTTTTTTTATTGTCAAGGAGTTACCATAAACAAAGCTTAATAGCAACTATGAAACATTATCCTCAAGTACCCAGGGATGGAACTACTGTGAGCATTTATGGCTGAACGATCATTTAGTATTAGCTTCCTCAACAAAGTGTATCCATCTGAAATGTTTTGGTCTGGAAGGCAAGGAGCATATTAGGGCAGAAAATAGTAAACTTACTTCACATTACTACTCCAGGTAGATGGTGCCTGAGTAACTTTAGATGAATTCTGGAGACAGAAAAAAAATACAAAAATTGAAATAATCTACTTCAGAACACCATGGAGAGTAACAGAGCAAAAACTTTAGAATCCATATGTAGAATGTACATCTCAAATTATGATAGTAATAAAAATATTTATTTAGTATTCAGAGCAATTTCTAGTTACAATACCAAATAAATGATAGAACAGAAAAACAAAAGAAAACGTTAACAGTAAAATAATAAACAGCGATTTGTTTATCTCTTATCTCTTATTTCTTATTTACATCCTGCCCTTCTTCCAAGACTCAAGATGGCAGCATAGCATTCCGGTTTTCAATTTCCTCCACTACAAACACAACTAAAGAGAGGTAGGCTGGATTGAAAGAGAGGGACTGGTGCAAAGTTAGTCTGTGAGCTTCCATAGCCTGGGATTGGTCAGAGCAGGAACATACCTTGAAATACTCAATGAGAGCTTTTGAATATTTTACAGCATGGTCTCTTTTGAGCCGAAACATTCTCCAGTACAAAAGTGCCAAACAACGGTAACTATAAGGAAAGAATAGAAAACACTTCTAAAAAAGTCTTCCGTTTTAATAATTAAAATAAAATACAAATACCCTTCTGAGATTCTATTTAAATTGACATGTTAAAATTGGAAAGGAGGAGAAAGTACAGCAAGCACTGCTCTTAATGTATGCAGTTGTTTTATTTGTTGAATTAATTCTCCAAGACAGCTTCCCACCACTAAGAACCAAAAATGTGTGGGATTGCAAATTTTAAAAATTTAGGGAGATTACATATATAAAAATTGATACAGTCATAGATACAGATTATATATTAATAACATTAAACCTCTTTGCCTTTACTAAAGCTTAACTGAAATGTATTTCTTTACAAAAGGATCCTGGAGTAACAAAGGCAAGTATTTTTTTCAACATCATTATTTGCAAATACAAAGATTATTGCTCTGAAAAAAAGTTAACAAAAAGTAGGAACATTTCTTAGCTTAAAAAGAAGGAAGGGGTAAATCTGAGGTACCATTTATTGCTACATGGCTGAAATAAATGCAAACAACAAAGAAAGATTAAAATTGTAAAATATCTTAATATCTGTAGTACCTGTCACATTTTAAATCTTACATAAATTGAATAATATAGTAGACTTGATTTTCCTTTTCATTCCAACAGAGGGTAGTCTCTGCTAGGAGATGAAAAAGGAACAGCACAATTTTCTAGTGATATACCTTCAAATGAGAATTATCCCCAGTTTTCTTTGCATGGTACTATAACAGAATTAAAGATTTCAGGTCATAACTCACCATATAACCTTCCCAGGTGTAGTGCATATGTAAATTAGAGCAATATATCTGTTCTGCAGCAAGAAAGGTATTATGATAGCTAATCAGTGCTGTTTAGTCGGAATCTAATGCTTTTGGATTAAATTCTACAAACTGAATGTGCTATCTCTAATTGTTACCATTATTGCCAGTCCTCCCTTCCCACAAAACAGATGCTACAAAGCAAACAAAAGTTTTAGAACCTATTTTTTTAGTTCTACTATGGTAGGTAACTGAATATATATAATGCTCACATTACATTACTCAGAATATTGATTTGAAAGCTTACTTTTAAAGCATATATATAATTTGTGTTAACTATAAACTGCAAAATTAAAGGCTGACAATTCATCAGAATCTTTAAAGTCCTGAATTTTGTCTAGTTTTAATGGAACTGTTTCTGCATATAGCATTGGAATAGATACCATCACTAATATGTTAAGCATAAAAAGACTTAGATAAGTATCAAAACAACATATCAAAACAAAGAGATGAGTGGGGGATGAATTTCTAGATCATTAAAATCCTTCAAGGACAGTTTATAGAATCTCTGTGGCTTGACAAAGGTGATTTATTCATTGATTTTCTGTAATATGTTCCTCCTAAAGAAAGACTGGATACTTATCTAGTTGTCTACAGTTGTTCATGCAGAAGAACTAGAAACACAAGTCAGGATGTATTATTAACAGTAACACTATCCAGTGCAGTAAGGCAATATGAGCATTGCCTTAGAGACATTAATACATAAGCAGATGGCTTTCTGTACTGCTTGCAATGCTTGTTTTTCTTGTTCATAGATGAGGAATATATGGGCATCCATATATAGGGAATGATGGGCACCACATTGTGGTGCAAACCATGTGTCTTACATGTGTCTAATATCACAGTAACAGTACAAAAGCTATATTATCATTTTTGCCTTATAGCGTTTACTCAGAACACCTATGATTAATTTATTCTTCAGAGATGTTGGAGTGGTCTGCTTTGCAATGCTCTTGATAACAATCAGTCACAAAATAGAAAGCTAGCTCTTTCCATTTTCTAAAGATTTGGAAAGGCATAGCTAGTTGGCAGCATATAGCTGAAATTGGCTGAGCTCAAAAATTTAAGCTGGAGTAGCATCTGGATGACTTCAGCTTAGACAAGAAAAATTCCAGAACAAGACATTGGCAAACCACTGTCAAGAAAACTGTTTGGATGTATTCACGAGGTCACATTGAAGCTTGGTTTAAGTTTAATTCTGAAAATAACAGGAAAAACTGGTTCTTGAATAGTTATATGGCACTACAGTAATCCTCGATTTAAAATCATTTGTTTAATTACTGAAGTTATGATGGTGTTGAAAAGAGAGACTTACAGTATGAGCAGTCTGACCTCATACGACCACTGTAACATCCCTAGGGTCCTGTGATCAAAATTTGGGTGCTTGTCAACCGGCACATATTTAAGATGGTTACAGCATCAGGGGTCACATGATCACCATTTCTGACCTTCCCAGGGACTTCCACCAAGCAAAGTCAATGGGAGAAGCTGGATTTGCTTAATGATTCTGTGATAACTTAATAATTGCATTGCTTAGTGACAGAAGTTCTGGTTCCAATTGTGGTCCTAAGTTGAGGACTATGAATGCAACCATTAGGACAACGTATTCTTTACTGTAGGTATGTACTGTTACTCAGATTTTTTTTAATACTCAAACATGAATGGTTAAACTTTGTTTTAAAACAGATGTTGTATTTTAAACATGCTTTTAATTATTGTTGGTTTTCTGAATTTTTATAGTAGAAAAATAAGGTGAAAAATCAAAATAAAATTCCACTATTTTCAGTGGGACTTATTCCCAAATATTCAGAATTACAATTTTATATGGCTTATTAATTAATTTGATCTTGTTTGGAGGTTCTAGTGGGGGAGCATAGCTATCATACCATTGACTGAAGATCAGTACACTCCTGTCTGGGATGGTTGTTCTCTTTCATTGAACACACAGATTCAGGAGAGATGTACATGGAGCAATGAGGGCGAAAGGGAACACTTGCCTAGCCAGCCAGAGCACTTGAATCAACCCTGGTGATCAATGGGGTGACAGATGTTGCAGCCAGCTCCTGCTGGAGACATGAAATGTGCCCCCCACCTGGAGGTCCCTAAGACAATGGTGATGTCACCAACTACTGGAAGTGCTTTGGTGCTTCTGATATGAGTGTGACACAATGAATTTGATTTTAGATGTTATTTATTATCGGTAGAGTGACTACTTGAAATGAAAGAAATAGAAGTTTGAATCAGGCTCACAAGCTTGTTATTTGCTTGATTTATAACTTTTTTTTCTTTAAAGGACTCATGATAGCAGATATGGTATCCCTTCCCTGAATGTTTTCTCTCTATAATAAACCTATGGAATAGATTACATTGAGGAAGAGAAATTAGCCCAAAATTATGCAATGAATTTCCATGTCTCGGACTAGATTTAAGCCTGAGTCTCCCTCACTCTAGAACAACACATTAAGCACTGTATAGCACTGGCTCTCATAGCAGCTTTTTAAGGTGCCTTCTTAAAATCAGTACCAAACTGAAATGTATCACTGACAAATTTCTAGTTCCACTTGAACACAACCATTGAAGGAAAGCTCACCATAAACTTGGATAACCGGTTCCATCATTTGCTCTTAGGTTTAAAACCAAGGATTTTTTTTTAAACATTCAGCTGATTTTTTGGCAATGTAAACCTATCATTCTATCTCCTGCACTCTGAAATGAGAGGAAACAGATCTTGATCTCTTTCTATGTGAAATCCTTTCAGGAATTTAAATATTGCTACCTTTGTGGGTTTTATTCAGTATCTTGCTCCAATATGAAATCCAAAAGCTTAAAATTCTTTAATTTTCAATCCAGTTATGAGCCCATTTACTTGTCAGATCATCCAGCCCATGCTGAAAAAGCTTACTAACCAGCATTTCATGAGTTATGTGGTCAAATGCTTTACTGCTTTACTGAAATCAAGACACATTGTGTCCATACCATTTCCACAATCCTCTAAGGAAACTACCCAGTCAAAAATGAGATAAAATTAGTCTGGGAAGATCTGCTCTTGACAAATGATGGCTTCTGGTAATTACTACACTGTTCTCAAGGTATTTTCCAATTGATCTTTTTATTATCTGCAACAGAATCATCTCACAAATTGGGAATGACTGGGCTGTTGTTTCCTGGATCATTTCCTTTTTAAGAATAGAGGCCACATTTATCCTTCTCGAATTGTCTAACAGTTCATCAATTCTCCAGGATTTATCAAAGATAATGCAAAAAGGATTGCAGATGCTCAGTTACTTCCTTAACTACCTAGCATGCAATTCATCTAATTCTGCAGGCTTAAATTGATTCTATGTGTGTAGGTATGTATCTGCACATCCATTCAATTCACATGTCTACCAAACTCAAGCATCAATCTTCCATTTACTTCTAGTTGTGACAATTTCTGGTCAGCAATTCAGTGTACTGTTTCTTTTTTTTCTCCCCCCCCTTTTTTTTGGAACATATTGAATGTCCCCAGCTCTAAAAGTTTTTTGTCAATCTCAGCTCATCCTAGGTTTAATTCTCCTGACCCCAGCAATATGGATCAAGCTCCCAGTAATATTCTTCTTTTGTGACTTAGTAATTTGTATATTTGTTATTTATACTTTGTTTTCTTTAAACACTGTGTATACCTTTGCTGACTTCTTGTGCCGTTCTCTATTTTTTTTCCTTTTAGGAATTGTTCTCTGAACATCCTTTTATGGAATTTCTCTAGGAGAAACTTTTGCAATTAGCACTTTTTTAAACTAAGGAATCCTATTTACCTTTACTCTGAAATTATTAAAATTACTTTTTTTAAAGTTCAAGATTGTTCTTTGACTATCTTCAACTTTAATATTCCTTAAAATCCAGTCTTTCAACCTCGTATGATTGGGGTACTTTCCCCCAATATTCCTTCTATTTCTACTTCTTTAACTAAATTCCCTTAATATCGGGTCTGCCTTCTACTCTCTGAAAGAGAAAGGTGTCAGTAAGATATGTTTGGAATTTCCTGGAATGTCTACACTGATCCAATTTCCCCCCCCAAGAGATGTTGGAAGAATCACTCAATGCTGCTCTGAAATATTTGCAATTTGCTTTTTCAAAGCTTTATCTACATTTATTTATTTATTTATTTGTCAAAATTTATATACCGCCCCCTCTCCCGAAGGACTTGGGGCGGTG
>JANHFJ010004710.1:4528-17868 GCA_032468195.1 Cerberus rynchops | reverse complement strand
TAGAAAATAGTCGTTAGACCCCTGAAACATCGCTTTTGTGGCCGTCACAATGATATTTACATAACTGTCAACTTTTGCATTTTTTTCTATTCTTTTAGTACCAATCACAGTGTAACACAATTTTATCATAACAACATATGCCGTATGTTTTAGCCAGAGATATATGATAATCCTATCATATTAAAAAAATTAAAATTTTTATGAAATGCTGATTCAAAAACATGTACGTTGTTGTTTGCTACAGTCTCTTTAGAAATCAAGGATTTTTGCTATAGTAGCCAATTGCTATAACTTTCATTGGAACAATATTCCAAAGTATAAAAAAAATACTTTAAACAGAAGCGTCCTTGGAGGGAGGGTCCACAAAGCAAGATGGCAGTGGTGCATGTAAATAAGGAGCAGGATTTTGATTATGCAGTAGCAGCCATCACTTTGACTTTTTTGATAGACACATTTTCAGGGGCCTCAAGGAAAATTACTATCATTTAACAAAGCATAAATATTATATGATGTTGACTTACGATGTATGCAAGGTACAGTCTTCTGGATTCTTTGGCTCAGTATCATCTTTTCCTTGGAAAAACAAAAGAATAGGAATATTAACAAATGAGTCATAATTGGAAAGGACATTATGCTGTAGTATAGTGGTGATAACAAACAGTTGAAAATGAATAGCAGCTTTTTCTTTAATTCTCCATATATTTAAGTCAGCAACAAACTAAACATGAATTTTAATAAGCTAAGGATCATGACTTATATGTCTCTGTGGCTCTAAGATTATAAAATACACTTCTCTACTTAAATTGTACCCAAGAAGCTGGGTACATATTCTTTTTAAATATAGTACATGGAAGCAGCGTATTCTCCAAAGAACCGGCTGTTTGAGAATAGTTTTGTTTTACTAGATAGTTATCTCTCTGTCCCTTCAGTACTGCAGTGAATGGATGAGTATAACTTCCTTCTAAATGCTCCTAGGTCTGTGAATTACATGAAGTTCAAGTTACTAAAAAAGAAATCTCTGTCAAAGGACAATTCTGCCCTCAAAAGTATTGCTTTGGGGAGGAAATTATGTAAGATGATAGAATATTGTGGCACCTTAGCAACAAACTATTATTTTACATTAAGTTCAACCTTAAAATCTTTGAAGCATTAGACATGAAGTTTCCAGGCAAAAGTCAAATATGGTTTCTCAAAATATTTTTGAAAAAAGTGGAGTAACAATAAGAAAGATAGTTTCACTTGGCCTGATATGACAGTGGGAAATTCTTTAGGTTGCTAAATGTGTGGCTTTCTATTATATAGAACTACAATAAATAAATTAGAACCATTGCTTTTCTTGCTTGCTTTCTTAAATTGCCTAAATACAATGCATTTGTATCCTTTGGTTCATCCCATAAAAGACCTCCTTAGCAAAATATTCTAAACGCAGTAAGTTCAGTAATGTCAAAGTAACTACCTATATTTGGAGAAATGCATGCAATGTGATTGGTCAAATCAGGATTGCACTGAAAGTTTGAAATGTTCTGTGAAGTCATGGATTTGCCCAACTCATAACATGTGAATGTGAAGTCATTTCTGAAAGGTATCATCAAAAGGAATGTAGATGGTGATGAAGTCCAGAAAAAGTATGCATAATCAAAAGCTTCAATCTCCCTCAAACGATTTGCAGTTATCCAGGAGTCTCATTAAAATAAATAGTTTTTTTTTGTCTAATAGATTTAGATAAAATTTCACTATCAGTATATAAGAATGGCGTGCTCAAATTTTAATCCTATATTTCTATTATGGGTATAATAGCCAGCTAGATCTTACTTATACAATATAGGCAGCTATATAATTCTAAAAATATTTTTTTACAAAATATTTAAGCTTTTTCAGCTGAGGTCTTTCCCTGACAAAGTTGAAATCTGGTGTTACTACAGGTTTTGAAATGCCAAGGAAAATGATTGTTTGAAACATTTTAATATATGCTGGGAATTTTTTTTTAAATACAGGGCATCTCATACGTACATTTCTCTGTAAATGTGTAATTGCTTCTTACTATCTATTTGAAATTCAACAAATAAGCAGAAAAATTAAACAGCAAACCAGAGTCTTAAGTGGTTTTCTATAAAATGAACCATCTGTTAATGCAGAACAAATTCCTGCTTGTCTATTCTTCCCCTAAAGAGAAACAATTACCAATTTCTAGAGCTAGATCTATAGCATTTGTTATTGCAGAGGGTACAGAGAGCAGAATGAATGGTGTAATTTTAGAAGACAAGCAGTTGGACTTAACTTACTGGAGAAATAATTCTTATATGAGATCCGAGTCTTACATTTTTCATTTCTTATAAGATGCCCTGCATTATAAAATTACTGGCTCTTGAAATATTTACATGGACCCAGTGCTAGGATCTCAGAAAAACCTGGAATATCAATGTTTATTCTGGGAAATACATGGAGAATATGCATATTTACTACACCTAAATGATTCTGCCAAAACAGGCAGAAGCAACAAACTGTCTCTAGATACCTCTCTGGTGCAGACTGTCTGGTCCATCTACTTAAAAATATTTTTTAAAGAACTAAAAAGGAAGCAAACCCCATTCTCATATCCATATATCTAGAATAAACAATGCCTTTGGGCACTACAAAGATCCCAATGGAATGACAGAGATCATCCTGGAGGGGTACTTTGCTCTTAGGTAAATTGATGTTTTGCGATTGCTCTGCCCACTGGGAAAAGCCACTTTGTGACTAGAAAGCAATTATATAAGTGCATCCAATACAAGCCTGCAAAATTTCAAATGAGTACCTAGCTTTTAAAGGTTGTCTATCCGTGTTCTAAACCACATTGCATTAAACATTACTGACATACAGTTAGCATTCTCCCTTTCTTCCTCTGGTGCCAAGTTAATAGGAGGTGCTCACAATCAAGAAAGTTAGATTTTCATTGTCTTATTAACTAGTATTATTGAAATGGAAAGATGGAATAGGTAGAAGGGAGAGTGAGAAGGCTGAATGACAGAAGTTTTGGCAACTAGATACATTTACTTTGGCATTCCATTTATCTCTAAGCTTTATTGGAAAAAAGGTTATTGGATCTTCTTTTAATTGCCTGTTAATGCATAGGGAGGTAGCTAGCTTCTTCCTGGTAAGGAATAGTATACAAGTGTTCTAAATTCACAGTACTGTACTGTATTTTGAAAACCAGTGTCTTTTCTTCTGGGGTTGTGTTACATTGGGATGGCTGAACAGAAATAAGAATCATTAGCTATTACTTTAAACTAAAGATATTACATCTGAACCAAAAAGTTAGCTATAGATTGAAATAATAATGTATATTCTAGCTTCTTTGTATAATTAGTTGTTAAAACCATCATTGCAATTTAAGATTCAGATATTTTAATAAGTGTGATCAAATGAAAACTGAAACAAGTGTTTGCAATGTTTTTCACAAACTGTAAAACACGAGACTCTAGAAATCCAAAGGTTGCTCACTTTTGCAGTTAAATTTAGAATTATGTTTAAATGTTGTGCATGTTGTGCTGTTTATTTCTTCCCTTAATTTGTTGCAAACTGAAGGAAGTTTTTATTATTTCTTTAGGTTTCATCAAATAAAGCTCACATCCCAAAGTAATTCAGTTTGGAGGTTTTGCTCAATTTCTAGGCTACTATATATATTGGTACCAGTACCCAACAGTCATGGCTTAATGAATTTTTCCACCATGTTTCTTTACGTGTGTAGAACTGAACAGCCACCTGATATTTGAAACACTGCATAAATGAAAGAAATTACCCCAAAATCAAGAATAGGTAATCCATGCTCAAGTTATTTGTAGATAGCCTTGTGCATGACTTGCTGTGTCAGAAATATCTTTGCACTCACATACAAGGAGGAAAATCATTTCAAAAATTATTTCAAAAATTTTGGGATCTGAAGTTGATAAGTGAAACAATTTGGAAACCAGAAACACAATTTTAAAAAAGTAGCGGTTGTGAATAATAATAAGTTGAGAAGAGAAGGGGGAAAATATAAAATCTCTGTAGCAAACACCCTCTTGTCATTTCTCAGAATCATGTGGTTTTTCTTGTTTTTCTTTATCATTACTGGAATTTATGAGCTAGGTACAAATCTCTTTGTATGTAAATCATTCATAAAAAACATCATTTTGCTACTCAGAGTAACTATGCCTCCCCTCTCCTTTTTTGTAACTTTGTGTTCTTCTTCTTAATAATATCAAGTGTTTACTGGCAATTAAACTGCTCTGCACCAGGCTGCATTTTCGCAAATGTTTCTCTTTCCATGATCATTCTTCAGAAATATGCTAACCCACAGTAAAACAAATTGTTTCTAACATGTTTATGTATGCTTAGCTTGCTCAGCAGATAACCCAACCTGTATCACAAAAGAATTCTTTGCAACAGAGGCCATATAGTTTTACAATATCCCATGAACCTAAATTACTGCTGTTTATATTTATATGCCTACGAGAATATAAGACAGAGAGAATTTATAAACCTTGTGCATTCATGTCAACACAATGAGTTTAGATTCCAATGTAAGTTAACTCCACAGAACAAAACATATCTGTTTCTTCCTATCTTGTGTTTCCATAAAACTTCAATAAAAGTCAGTTATCCTAAACAATATGAAAAAAAAGCCATGGTTTGCAGTATAGAAGAATATACAAATTGGATTTTAGGATAGTTCAAATACAATAACCCTTCCATCTTCCTATTCTCCAGAAGATCCATGATCATCTGGACTAACTGTGTGTGGGGACAGCATTAAGTAGTTCCGGGGCAGAGAGGGAAGCTTCAGTAAACTTGTTCAAATTAATTTATCTTAGGATCCAGTTCTCTATGTTAGAAAGCTACATTGATTAAATTAAGGAAATATATTATTATTAACATCTTTATTACCATAATGGGGGATGTTAGCATAGCAAGGCAGATTAGATTAAGAAACTAATACCATAAAAGTCAGAATTATCTTTAATGTAGTAGCTATAGTAACAGACTTTTGCAAGTCTGAATGTGTTTCCCCTCTTTCTCTTGTAAACCAGGAAGGGGCTTGTCTGAGAAATGTTTCTCAAGTTATTTTCTTGGCCTAGCTCAAGCCTCTCTAATACCTGTTCCCCCTCTTGTCCTGCCTTAGTACCTGTTCCCCCTCTTGTCCTTCAAGGCCATTCCCTATGCCCTCTAGAGTGAAGCATAACAGAAATTTTGGAGATGTCATTGCAGGAGAGTAGAAGATATAGTAAATATAGAAAACATATTGCCATTTTTTCAGAAAATAATCTACAAATATCTCCTAAAAGCCAGAGTATTTATCTCAAGCTAAGGTACATATATCTAAATTAATTTTTTGGAGACCAGAACCACAATTTAAAAGTTAGTAGAAGTTGAATTCAAAGGATTTCCAGTTTAAAAAAACAGTAATGGACACATTCAAAATATATCAAACACTATTTTTTCCTTGCCAATTTATCTTATGGTATATTCAACCTATTATGATTTCCACCAAATGCAACTGTGAAGTGAAAATTATCCTTACTTTGATTGCTATGTCCTGTAGAGACATGCTGGGGCTCCTAAAGAATAAAAACATGGAATTAATAATAGAATGGTACGGTGATAATATTTATCTTAACAATATTAAATTTGACACACAAAATAGAAAGAGTAATTTTACTGTACAGAGTATTTGGACTACTCTTTTTTATCCCTAGTAACAAAGAGACTATGTGCATCTCTTTCAATATTCTTAGGCAGAATTTCATCCACACTAGAAACACATCAAGGTTTTCCTCCTCTGATTCATTGCTGAAGACAACTGACATATGGGAGAGGTCCTCATCTAGGAAGAAAACTCCAAGAATCACTTCCAAAACAATCAAGAACTCCAGCTGTCACTTTATTGTTTCTCCAAATGATGATATGCAGAGTATATTGTATTTTCCCACAAATATTTAAGAGTGTACAAGGTCATACAAATAGTAATTACAACCATGGTAGATTATTATATGCCAGAGGAAATTGTTCTAACTGAGCACCATCTGTGGAAAGAACTGAGTTCTTTTATTTACGTGGCAGAATTATGGGAATGCTAAATTAGTCACAATTGTACAGGCAAGCGAATGCTAACTGGACAATAGCATTTAGCTTGGATCATGATCACAGTAGTTTTAGCTGAGCACTGAGCAACTCATATAAACTCTGCAGGCTATTTTTTTCCCGTAATTTTTTTATTTAATTTTCTTATATTTTTACATAACATCACATATTGATCAAATCATATATAATTAAATATACAAATGTCTCTCCACATAAAAATAGTTAACAAACATAATAAAAAATCCATAATTTCATATCTTTTATTTCAAGACAACTTATCTTCATGTGTGTAGCATGTTATCTGGGTATCTTTTAGTTCATTGATTATGTTACATAGTATTTATCATTTTTGGTACAAACATTTTCAAATTTCTCCTCTGCATTTCCCATTATATTCTTAAATCTAATTACATTGCTTCTCTTGAATATATTCTTCCCTTTTTCTACCTAAAATTCATCAATTCAAAATTGTACCAATCTCTATTATCCATTTCTCTTTTCTTCTCTTAAGTTAACTTTAAAAATATTCTAATAGTTAAAATATCAATCATATTACACATTTTTCAAGTTATTTCGATGTTGTTTCTATACCATTCCTCTTCTAGATTTAAAGTCTTTAAAAGTAATTATAAAACCTTTCTTAACATTTTTAACAATTACATATATTATATCTTCTTTAAAAGTTTCTCTAATTTCATATTGAGTTTGTATTAATATTCAAAGCACAATAAAAAGATTATGTGTTTAACAATATTATTCCCCTAATTTTCTCTCCCTTTCTCCTTTTATCTAATGCCACTGCCTTCTTTCTATCTTTTAAAAAAAAATCTAACCATCATCTCTCCTACTTAACCATATTATTTTCACCTTGACTTGCCTGTGTGTTAAATACTTTCTCATTGTGTTTCTGTTTTATTACCATTTAATTTATTTGTTTTAAATTTCCCTCTCACCCCTCTCCTTCTCCTATATTTCAATTTCAACATGTCTATTTTTTCTTTTATCTCTTTATCTCATGGGATTACCAGAGCCTCAGTTTCCTCCTTAACTCTTCTCCAGATACTATTGCTTTGTCTAATTTCTTCTCTCTTTTTTTTACCATTATGCCTCTTGCATTTTTTGTATCATTTTTTGAATCCCCCCTTTTCTCTTTACAACAACATTTTTATTCATTTCTCCCTCAACTTGAATATTTTGTCTTGTCTTCTTCTGTTTGAATTATAGTCTCCATTTTTTTATCCAGTCTCCAGCCTGATGATTAAGTCCTTGTGTTCTGTTTTCATCATTTCCCATATGTCTCACATAGACAATATCAACTCCTCCCAACTGTCCATTTCTTCCCTCTATTCATTTATAGTCCATATTTATCTGTATGTCCAATATTATGTTCACTCTCCTATGCAGAGGCACAGTTATCACAATTTTGAATTATAATTCTTAAGTATTCAGAAAACAAAACAGAAAGTGATTTTCCATTCTCGCAGCTTAAACTTTACAAACACCAGAAGAATATTCTAAATGGAATGATCTGTGATGTGGAGCCCACAGTTAAAGAAAGATTGTTAAAAGCTGGGTAGAAGTAACTGATTAGTAGTAGAAATTTAGGGCAAAATGTTGCTCTATATAGTTCTTGAAACCAATGTAAGTGTATTTTTAAAAAATAATTCAAGTTATGCTTGTACAAGAGTGGAGAAAGAGAGACCTCTTTTGGTCAAGTTCAATAATTCACTGAAAGATTCATAGACAGAAGCATTTGTATGTTTTAGCCTGCTTCATTGCTTATAAAGTAGTATAAATTGTGCCCTCAGGTTTGTTCTATAGATATTGCATACTAAGACAATGCAGTTAGCCAGTCATGTAATGAAAGTACTCAACAAATCAGAACAAAATTAAATTCATTTCATTTACATGTAAATGTTACTCAAATTAAAAGTGGATGATGTGATTGACGTCCATTCATATTATTTATTAATGTTTCTCTTATATTAATTAATGAACCATTATAATTTGATGGCATGCTCTGAAGGTCTCTAGAACTCCATTTTATTCTGATGACATTGTTTTGAATCTCTGGTTTTTGGCTACCAGCACTTTACTATTTGCCCTAGCACTTTGCCAACATTTGATATGTTGGTGTTAACTGTCAGTGATGGATATGATTGGTGAGGCAGCACAGCAATAAAGAAAGCACTGGTAGCTACAATTGTAATGTAGCTTTTTATGTGATAATACTTCACCATGATAATCATTTATGTCACACATGGAGAATCTGGAGTAGCCAACTAATAGGCAAAAGGAGGTAAGACTGTTCTTTGGTTTCTCTACTTCTTTTTTGGAGAAGCAGTAGGTGGATATTTCCCATTTAACAATCTGCTGACAAGATCCTTTGCTACTTTTGAAGGATGAACAGTGCTATTTCCCATGTCATCCCTGGGAACAGCTTCTGCATGATAGCGTGCATAGAAAAGCTGTTCTTGGTGCATGTCCACACACATACCAGATATATGAAGCACTTCTCAAGGACACCCCAGCTCTGGCTAAATTGAAAGATTGTAAACTGTCATATTATAGGAATTTGCTATATTTCATTCTTGAGTATTTCAACTTGACCATTTCACATTTCTCTGTGATGTGAAAATGTAATGCATTCTCTAAGAGAGAGAGAGAAAGTCTGTACAAACACATACCAGGGAAACGTGTGTGTATTAGTAAAACTAGCATTCTATGAGGGGATGCTGATTGTAAAACTGCTTTTGGAGAAAGCATCTGCAAAAGAATGTTTAGAGGAATGTAACCTTTGAATGACAGGCAGTTTGAAAAAAGTAAGAACCTGGCAGATTCATCTATTTTTCATTAAATGTATATGGTTAAAATGGAGTGCACAAGGAAAAGTTGTTTTTTTTCCAGAATTGGCTAATGGATGAAGACTCCCCATTATCCAACTGAAATGCTGTTGTTGTTGAATCTTGTGTGGAATACTGCTCATCACACAGTTTTGTAGAGACAATAACTCTTCTGAGAGAAGAGCTTATACTTTTTACTGAAGTACGTTAGTCAAAAAAGTGCTACCATATTTCTTCTGACTATTTTAACCCTCTGAGAAAATCCTTTGAAAGCAACAAGAATCAGTTCTAAGGATACACTGACTTATAGCTTATAAGGTTTATGAGAATCATAATAAATGTCACAGGAACCAGATGCAGGAACATAATAGTGACTGATGACAGAGTAAAATGGTGCTCAGAGTTAAGAAAGCCAATGATTTGGTGTAACTCAAGAGCTGTATGTGTTGCATATATTTGAATATGCAAGAACAGCTCAACATATGACTTTCTACGGAAAATGGATTCTGGCTTAAGAATGAAACTTTATAAATATTAAGGAATCCTATGTAAAGACATGTTGAAAAACAAGAATTTATTTCTAATTTGAGTAGGCAAGGAATAACTGAGAAAGAAAGAAATATCTAACATAATAAAGGAGAATATTTATAGCTCAGGGTTTATTTGCTCTCTGAGCTTGCTTGTTTTGGTGCTTTCTGAGCTTGTTTATTTTCTTGCAGATGTTTCATTACCCAAACTAGGACAGTACTAGCATTTACGATGTTACTTAGTTTGGTAACAAAATATCTGCAAGAAAATAAGCAAATGCAGAGAGCACCAAGGATCCCTCAAATATCCACTCTGTTGGATTTTTTTAAAAACAGCAACAACAATTTTGCTGTTGAATATTAAATTATTGGCTATGAGAAATCTTTACTTATCTAATGCACTTTTCTCAGACTTCTGCCAGTCGTTCTAAGCTACTTTCTACCTAGGTTGGACACAGCCTCAAAAGTGGTTTGTGAACATCCTTATAGAAAAAAAGAAAAGAAAAGAAATGTATTGTTGCTTCACCACCAGATGGTGCAACAACTTCAGAGATGATAAATGCAATGTTGTCTCCAGAAGCAATAGATGGCTGTAGTCAACTGTTTTTGAACCAGAGTGACTACTAAAGCTTTTTGTTTCTTTGGTTTTTAAAAAACAAAACAAAACAAGTTCAATGAAGCAAACCCAACTCTCTGTTTAATTTGTCCAGCTCAATTCTGGCTGGAACAAATGCGAAGAAATGAAGTCGCTTCAGAAGACTGAAAACAGTGTGGTTATTGTTGGGTTTGGCTCTGTTTGCCAATAAACATCAAAACATACTTTGGAGCATGGAGTACTACTGTCATAGAGAACTTTTGTTCCATGTTTTTTCTGGTGAGCTTCCAGATCTAAGCCATGTTGGCATTTGAACGTAGGCAGACAGAAGCATTTCATTCCGTTCTCATTGGCCCAAAAGGCAGCACAGTGTGTTCAGTTCTGATCTGACAGCCGATCATATCAACTGTCAAAGTGTTACTTCATCATGCAGAGGGCCATGATCAAGGAGCTTAAGATAAATCTGTAGAGCTTGGCAAATGCAAAAAAATGTAAATGAATGCGGTTGCTTTTTTTAATGGCATACAATAAGAATAAAAGGAAGCTAAAATTGCCTCTGAGTTTGATAAGTACATTTTACAATTTAGGAATGTATAGGACTGCAGTTATACATTGCATCCTGACAACATAAATCAAAGAAAATACATGATTATCCTGTTCCAATTCAGTGTTCCATAATGTTTTTCCTTTTATTAAACAAACAACAACAAAAAGGAAATTTAGGTGTTTTCTCAGTGATGACATAGTGGAGTATATTATTTATCTGGGAGGGAAAGTGATCAATAATGATAATAAAGGAGGGGGATAAAACTTATCTCATAAATACAATGTTGATGCATAATACATACAGTAACCCACTACTGCAAATCAGGTATAGATTTTTCCTTCCAATATTAAATAATAATGCTTTGGACTATTACTAAGCAAAGGAGTCCACAATTCTTGATCCCGCCCTAAATTTAAATATGAACTTATGTATCCAGAAAAATTTATCTAGCCTTCTGTCCTCCAGATATATTGGACTCCATGTTTTATCATTCCCTGAGGCTTTGTTGGCTGGGCATTATGTGGATTCCATTCCAATACTTCTGGAGGATAATTTAGTTCAAACAAGTTGTTTTGATATGTAATCATCCAAATTGTAATTTGCATCAGTATTTATTTTATCTTCACAACAATGAAATTTCTTTCCTGACTGAAAATCTGATATTTGTAGAATGATACCCTATACATTATAGAAGGAAATTGGGAAGCTAGAATGTCCCCTATGGCAAAGGTACATGTGTCTGAAATGTGCATGACATCACTCCCTAAGGGAATGCTGAGATCACCTTTTAAACATGCAAATCTGCTGACAGTATAGAAACCTGCAGTTGTGCATCAGTTTTTCACCACCTGCTGAAAAATGTGCAGACACCACTAGAATCACTGAATATTTAGGCCAAACTGTCAGACACTGAGAGTATTTACTGTATACTCCTGGGCAACTGATTGTATGATTCACAATTCTGTGTCTGATCTGCAGAAGAACCAACTTGAGAGCTGTTCTATCGGCAAAACAAGCATCAGTCAAAACATTAGGGACTGAACGAGACCTTTGCTCGTACACTGGTGTGGCAGCTGTCACGAGCACTCTTTAGTTGGTGTCCAGGGTTGGTGTTTCCACTTCAAGAAAGCAGGGTGGAGAGGCACTTACCAATATTGGCCAGGAATATAGATATGTGGCTCTGGATGTTGTTCAGAAGCCCAACCCAGTTTAGTAAGCAAAAGTGAACTAGAATGGGCATATCATGAAAATGGAGTAGAGTTGTAGTCAGTATTGCATTGCTCATATGTCACAGAGTACTTAGACTTTAATGCTTTGCAGATGAAACAATTGCATTCTTAGATTCACAATGGGTAGAGATTCCAAATTAAAATGTAGCAATTGATAGCTATGTTGTAGCAACAGATTTTGAAAAATTAAATAGTGTTGGAACAGGTTAGGACTTGAATGGGAGCCTAGCCCTGTAAATTAGACAAGAAAACCATTTCAGAGGAAAGCAATGGCAAACCATTTCCAGAGTGTTAGCTATGAAAATTACTATGAATTCCATGAAGTCAACTGAGTTTAATTCAAAGAAAGCTTTACTTTTACTTTGAATTTTGTGTTGCACTTGCCCAATTCAGGCAATGATCTGAAGATGCAAAAACTAATCTGGAAAGATCCACAATAGAACAATGACAAATTACTGTCAAGCACACCCTGCAACTCCAAGTCTGGATCTAGCCTTATAAATAATTGGGTGCCAGACCTAGAGCTCTTCCAAATGGAGCTACCATTGTAATTATTAATTTAACAGAAGGAAACATATCGCCAACACATCTCGTTGCTTTGAACATTTGAACACCTCTGCTCCAGAATATGCATAACTTTAGGACATATGAGAGACAGAATAGAGAAACACTTGAAATACTGAATTGAATATCAAACTCTGAGAATGGGACTGTCAGGATAATTCAACACAGCCATATTGCATTCTCAAAGAGGGTTTTTCTCAAAAAAGAAGTGGGGGAATATTTTAAATAGATATTTTCAAAAAGCTTAAAGGTTGTTTAAAATTCTAATCCCACAGGAATTTATAATCCTGTATTTATTTTATACCCATAGGACAGAAGAGTAAGACTAATCAGTTGGCACCCACAATAAATTCTCTCCTACATTTTACAAAATACACAATATAAACATATGCCCAGGAAATTAAAAAGGAGAATCTAAGATATTTTATGATAACTTTTCTTAAATTAGTGTTTTTCAGATGAGATGAGCTGAAATGTACCATTCTATGAGAAATCTGGGTCTTACAGCTTCAATAGGTTGAGAAGATAATAAAGAAGTAATAAATCCTTTTGAGGAAGAGAAACAAATGCTGGCAAAACAAATATAAATTGTGATAGTCTCATTAGGAAAAAAAAGGAGAAGGAGAAGCAGGAGAAAAAGGAGAAGGAGAAAGCAACCTGAAGCCTTTGCAGACTGTTTTGTCTTCTTATGAAAAGAGGGTAAAACAAGCAAAACATTTGTCCATTTCACCCCTTATTCTTTTTCCTGAGTACTGGGTTGGCCCCATGGGTAGAACTACCAGATATGGGCTACAAAAATCCAGATGACCACTAGATGGAACCAAAGTCTTGGATGTTTTCCTGTGTCTCTTTGCTCTCATCTAGCAATCTAGCAATTTAGATTTGTGCAGCCTAGACATTGGGGAAAGCACTGTAGTTCAAAGCAGCAGTGTG
>JANHFJ010004707.1:36330-46538 GCA_032468195.1 Cerberus rynchops | reverse complement strand
GGAGTCTTATTTTCAAAGCATACTTTCCCGTGAGAAGCAAGAACATTTGGTGGCATCCAAAGTTCATCCCTTGAAGATGAACTTTGGATGCCACCCTAACTGGATTGGTTTAGAGGGTAGCATGTGATAATTTGGGGGAAGAAACTTTGGCTTTACTTGGGTGGGGAAAACGCAGGAATTCAGATTTGGGTTTTCTCCAGATGTGCCAATATGACGTCTTCAATAAAATCTTATTCTAAGGACTCTTGTTTCCTGAGAGTTTTGATCACATTGGGGATGTTGCTTGGAACCCTTCATTCATGATGGCTTAGTTAGGAATATACTTTCCTTTTATTCCTGTAAGTGCTCTGAGAGACAGACTGAGTTTTGGATGCAGAGATGTGGTTGATCATCAATACATAACAACAAAAATATATATAAAGATTACTTTTTTATGAGCCGTGGTGGCACAGTGGTTAGAATGCAGCATTGCAGGCTAATTCTGCCCACTGCCAGGAGTTCGATCCTGACTGGCTGAAGGTTGACACAGCTTTCCATCCTTCCAAGGTCAGTAAAAGGAGAACCCAGATTGTTGGGGCCAATATGCTGATTCTGTAAACCGCTTAGAGAGTGTTGTAAAGCAGTATATAAGTCTAAGTGCTATTACTATTTACAATCTGTAATGGCATTGCTGAAGACCTCTGCAATTTAAGGAGTTGGCATATTTTTGATTTCTCCTCCCTATTAAGAAAATTCTCCCTTTCATTCTGAGCTGTGATTAACCAGCTTGAATAAGGGAGAATTCACATAGCTGAACAGCACCCTGTCTTATCTGTAAAGTTCTTAAATTTCCATTCCCATCCCAGAATTATCCAGTCAGGTCAGGACTTGCAGTTCCGTTACCATGGAAGCAGGGTCATGAAATCTCAGGGCTGAATTTTTACAGAAACCCTGAAAAATGCCCTTTTAGCTCTGATCTTCTGCACAGGCCTGAATGCTCAGTGGTGCACACCAAGGTCTTTCGAGTGTCCCTATTGTTGTCAAGGGGTCTCTCAACAGTTGAAGTGACAATATTGTGCTTGGTATGTTATGGTTTTGTATTTTCTGTTAAAAACTGCCTGCTAAAACTTAAAAAAATCTGCTTCCATACTGGGGTGCTGATTGTCTCTGAATCCTCAAAGAATCCATTGTCTGGCACCTGGTTGCTGCTTGTGATTTGACACCATCTAGGCCTCATCCTGCTGCCCCTGAATATTGTTCTCTCCAGTCCCCAGACACACACCTATATTATACACAGCTATCATATATCATATCATATACATATGATATCTGTGTATGTATGTATATATATATGTATGTATGTATGTATGTATGTATGTACACACACACACAAATACATAGAAAGTTTCCCAAATGTAGGGGAAAGTAACATAATACGTGAAAGCAATTTCTTCAGGATCTACTCCCATGCCTTGAAAGCAGAATCCGAGGACTGTGATTATGCTATTAGTTGCCTAGAGCTGCTTATTTTCCAGACTTTTAAATCTCCCAGAGTCACTTCTGTGAGATGGGTGGCATGTAAGTTTGGTACATAAATAAATAAATCAGTACACTAGTTCCTGTTCATTAACAAAGAATAAACATTTCAACTCAGGTATGATAGTGGAACAAATAATGACACTGTTCTTGAAGTTATTGTGGCAGCAGTGCCAATTTTTTTCCATACTTATTTCCTTCCTTACTTAGGAGATATAGCTATCAACTAATTTACTCTGAATTAGTGACATAAACTTGGGCCATATTTATTTGTACTTGGCCAAACGAGATGAATGAGACTGGAGCAGGATGACACTGGGGAATTGTTCCTTCCATCTTCTGTTCTTGTTGTTTCATGCTTATTTAAGATCAAATTACATGTGGCCCTAAAGATGCCATTTATTCTGTTTTTTATGTTTAACAACCGTGTTTCCTTGGAAATGTATACTTTGAAGGGTTGAAATTATTCAGTTAATGAAGTTGTTCATAAGTGCACATTTTCTGTACATTATTCAAAATAAATGTAATAATAGACAGCATTAATACACAAAGTAATCATCATAACCCTTTTAAACTTAAAACGTTTCTGGCAGTTGAAACTAACTGGTCTAATGACTATGATGACTAAACTGGAAAGAAAGCAAAATTTGTTGGCTTAAAATGCAGATTTTTTTTTAGAGCCTTGGTTCAATAAAAAGATTTTCATCTGATGAAGCTCTCGGCCTGCACCTTTCTTTATGAGGAGAATTCGTAAACAGGATTTTGAATGAGCTTTCCTGGAGCACCTAATCAACATCCAGGCTCCTTCCACTGAGAAGATCTTGTATACATCTTAAAATAGCCAAGTTCAAAAACCTAACTGAGGTAAAGGAAATCCTTGAAATAGTGTAATTGTCTTAAACTAATATAAAATAATGAAAAGAAAGAAGTCAAAGAGAAAGCTAAAAGTACAAGGAAAGATGGAGGGGGGAAGTAAAAATAAAATAGAAGTAAACAAGTTACACAGAAGTAGCTTTTGGTTTTCTTTACAGCAGTTATAAGTACAGCTATAAATTTACCTCTTATTCTATGTTTATAATAATAACTCTTCTTTCTGCAATCCATCCTGTCTAATCATTAAAACTATAAATCATTTTTTCTGTTTTATTCAAACAGGGCATAAGGGCTTTCCAATCAGCAATAAAGGTGGAGTATTTTCTCTGATCAAAGAAATCAATTTAGTTATTTTAGCAAATTCCATCATCTTTCGTCATCCATTCCTCTATTGTGGTTAGTGTTGAATCTTCCAATCTTTGTAGATAAAATAATATCTCTGCAGTTACCATGTACAAAAACAAAATCCTACAACTTCCCCTCCCCAGACTATTTGTCCATCAATCCCAAAGGAAAAAACTATGACCTCAACAGTATATTAATCTTTAAAATCCTCTGAAGCAATGTATTATTTGAATCCACAATTTTCTAGCTTTTTTATACGTGCACTAACAATCTCCAGGAACGTGGAAATCTTCTAGTCCAATCCCCTGCTCAAGCAGGAAATCCTGTACCATTTCAGACACATGATAAAACAAAACATTCATAAACTTTCAGTGTAGTGGTCTTAATTGAATGGAGTGTGCTGAAAATAATTTTCTCACATTGTCCACTGTGAATTTCACAAAGCGGAGATAAAGAATTCAGAATGCATTGTGCTATGAAGGAATTCCCACCCAATTCACTCTTTTATGACTACAGACAAACTTAATTAAAAGCAAAAAAGTATATTGCCATCTGACAAAGGAGACCTTGGTTACTTTTCAAAGGAGTAATGTGGAAATTATGGGTAAGTCTCAGTAAGACATATATTTCATTAAGATTTTACAGACGCTCCATGCTCCAACACTGCGTTTCATTTACAATCACCACCCACAAGACATGATTATCTGTCTTCTCTGTGTAAATTTATAGCAGGGGAGATGCGAATTCCATTTATTCTGGAATCAGTTATTTTTCTCTTACAAGGATAAGATTTAGATTGACTGCTAGGTGAACATTTAATCTTAAATGTCAAGAACGTTTGCTGATTTTCACAAATGGAAAATTCTCTACACCTCTCTTCTTGGCAGGAGTAAGCCCAGTGAAAATCTCCCTCTTAACAACTGCAAGTAGCCTTGGACTAGAACTTAATGGAAGTCCCCCATAGAGAAAATAACAACTTCAGAGAGGGGTGGACAAGACAATCATCACTGGAACTAGCTGTTATCATACTTAGGTCATCCCTCAGCTTAAAGTGTTTGCTAAGCTTTGTTTAAAGGACAGCCAGAAAAAGCTGGTTGCTTGCTTTTACAATGAGGATTACTATTGAGGAGAATTCAGTAACACTTGCATTAGACATTGCTATAGCGCAGTAGTGGCGAACCTTTCACTTACTGAGTGCCAAAAAGTACACGCTTTGCACATACCATTCACACTTGTGTGCGGCTCCTCCATCTGTGCTGCATATTCAACTGCACCATCTGTGCATGGATGCAGTGTTTGCACATGCAATGCATGTGCGCTGCAAGCAGGCACTCATGCACACATGAGCAATCACGTGTGCATGTGCAGGAGAGCTCCGAAGACCAGCTGGACTTCCTGCTGCAATCGTGCGCATGCACAGCGGAGGCCCAAAGACCAGCTGGGGCTCATGTGAATCACACGTGCTCAGCTGGATGTAAGTTGGTTGAAAGCTTGTGTGCCCAGCAAGATGATTCTGCGAGCCACCTGTGGCAACTGTGCCATAGTTTCACCATCACGGCTATAGAAATTTCCTAACATTTCCTAACAAAAACAACTGCTTGAGAGCCTTCCTCTGAAAAATGACAATAGGATGGAGATTTCTTATGATATCACAAATACAAACATAGCCAATTGCTGGATAAAGAAAGGATGCATGAATACTTGGGTATATAAATGAACAGGGAGGATTGTTTTAACCATTAACTAATTGCCATAATTCATAGAACCATGCTTTATTAAGCTTTCTAAAATATATGCTGTTTGTGGGTTAGGTATTTAAAGGGAGAGCACTAAAATGCACTTCAAACAGAATCTGAAAGAGAATGAGGAAGGATTTTACATAATGAAAATATAATTTTTCTAGGAAATGTTCCAGATTTCCTTCAGTGTTTTATGGGGATTACAATCACCATCTGTTTAAGGAGGAAAACAGAATGAAGTAACATAGATGCTTTGGTGAGTTGGAAGCTCAGCTCTACACAGAAGTCTTACGTGACACCATCAATTCAGTCCAGCCTGTTTAAGCTTATTTTCATTTAGTCATCCAGAACCCAGCCATTAAACTGGAAATTAAATTCCACTGTATGAGATTAAATATATTAGTTGACTCCCATCATACACACAATATTTTTGTGGGCATTACTATCCAAGATGGTCCCTTAATTGTATCTCCATGCCTCTATTTGGATTTTTCCAGCCCATATACTGTATACAACTTTGCATTTCTTCATCTTCACATTCTTCTGACTGGGTTTTACCCACTGCTCCAACTTGTCGAAATCTCTCTGAATCTTGATACTACCTCTGAGATCCTTCCTATCTTCCTGTCATCTGCACATGTAATAAATCATATTTTCCAATGCTTTGTCCAAATATTTTTTAAAATACATTGAACAGCATAATACACAGAACAGACTGTCCTAAAGGTGCTTGTCACAAGGCAATTGGACTTTCTTGTTTTTTTTTCCTTGAAAACATTTTGCTTCTCATCCAAGAAGCCTCTTCAGTTCAGAAGCAAAATGTTTTCAAGGAAAACAAAAATCCCAAGAAAGCCCAGTTTCATTTTGAAAATCACCTTTGGGACAACCATGACATGGATGATTGAGAATCTCCACAGACACCAAAAAGACATCTCTGCAGAGTGACTTTTCTGACCTTTCCAGTTGAAGTAGATGCATAGTTGCTTATCAAACGTCAGTAGTAACTTATTTTTTCCCCATTTTTGATGAAACAGAGATCATTTCCCTTTTTAAATCCTCATAACGCCTGTCTTCCAATTCAATCAATTCAATTCAATCCTTTATTGTCAATGCACAACATGTGTGCAGTGAAATTGGATGAGCCTCCATCAGTACAATCACACAAAGCACAGAAACACAGAATACATTCAGATACAGAATATATCTCCTGACTTATAAACAAATCCCTAACCCCAGGAAATGCCCAGGCTGGCACATTTCCACATACATTTCCACATAACATCTGAAAAAAAATAGCAGAAAGAGGTCCATTCCAGGATGAGATCAAAACACTCAGATGCTATTGATTTGGTCCTGGAGACACAAAGTTGTTCACAATAGCAAGGTACTTCCTAACTTTTTGTTTATTCAAGATTGCAAATTTCTTCTTTTCTTAATTGTTCTGTTTCACTTTAATTGTTAATTAAATTAATTAATTAATTATTTCTGTTCCACATCAATAGAGCTCCCTTTTGGAGAGAAGGCCAAACAGGAGCTCTGCTTGATTCTGTCAGTTCCTTCTTGAAGGAGCAATCAATCCCTTTTTGTTTGTTTCCTTGCTTCTGACTGAACTTTTCCTCCCATTCTTTCTTCTTCTTCTTTTAGCTTCCTTTGCAAGCTTTTGAAAGTGTTCTTTTTGCACTTTGCCATTTCTTTCTTCCTGCAAGTATGAGCTACTTGCTAATAAATATCCTTGGTGATTACATACATTTTCCATTTATGTGTCTTTTAACTTTTATCTCAGTCAGTAGCTTTCTAGGCATCCAGATTGTTTCTAAAATTCCACCCACCCAAAAAACTGTGGGTGATTGCATTTCCAATATCTTATTTTTGGGAAATTCCCAGGCCTTCATAACCTAATCTATTACTTTTCTAAGCTTGAGAAACTGACTGTTCTGAAATGCAGTGTACAGTTATGTTCCAGTTTTCCTTCTGTGGCATCTTGCACCTCAAGATAATAAAATATCTTCCTCCCAAAGTCCCATTTGCATTTAATTCTGCAAACAGTTCTCACCTATTGATTAGAATCATATGTAGAAATTCCCTTATCAAATTTCTGGAAATGAGGCACAGGACCAAGAAGAATTTGGAGAGCCTTTTAGCTTTGGTCAAGTTGGTTTTTAAACAGATGCCTAGGTAGCTAAAGTTTCTCATTATTACTTTGTGTTTCCTTTTTGACTGTTCAGTAAACTTGACACAGAATGACTTTGTAGGAAGCTCCTGTCCCATTTCCCCAGATTAAAATATTCATTATTCTTAACATTAAGAGAAGCAGAATAGAATATTTTCCCAAAAGAAAAATGGAGAAACATGTTTTTGTTAAGTTGGATGATAAGGAAGAACACAACAACGTGGCTAGAACTTCTTGATTTATTGACAGTAATTCATAAAACGCAATATAACACCAGCAGTTTTTTTCTGACAGCTCTCCCTTTTTATACTAGAGCTGTCAGATGGCTCAGCCAATCATAAAGTTGCATTTTCCCTCTCAACCGGCACTTCCTTGCCCATACACATTCCTTAGTCTCTTCCTGGCAATTAGAGTATTCAACAATCCTTCTCCCAGAAATCAGACTAGCCCCCAGCTTGTTTGATTTTTGTAAGGCCTTGAAGGCATGGTTATGACACATTGCATAAAGATTGGAATACATGGCAGAGCCTGTAAGATGATCATCTGGAACTTAGATTTTGACATTATTTATTGTTTATGTATTTGTTGTTATGCTGTTTGGGTTGTATAAATACAATATTTACTTACAGTAAGAATAATAAGTAATATTGTTTTCCTAATAATAGGAGTTATGTAGCATTCAGGTCTTAAAGGCCTTTTGGAAGGTCATGAGAATGGGGCCTATTTTGCCAGAAAAAGAGAACTCCCTTGGGAATGCCTATTTTAAATTGCATTTGGAAAAATATGTAGCAAGTCCTGTAGCAGTGATGGATGGCAATATAAAGACAGCCCAGGCACCAGCCAACATTGGGCTGGATAGCGATTCCCAATCCCAGTGACACGATATGGATAGTGTTCTTATTTCTTGTGTTCTTGTTTGGAGAGCATTCCAGGAAGTTCTTGTTTACCAGTGACCAAAACACCATATGAGAGGAAGATAATGAATCTCCTCATTATTTTCAAGTTTCCTTTAACTACTGCTTTTAAATGGCTATGGAGGTGACTCTGATCTAGTTGAAAAACAATTATGTTTAATTTTCAGCTATTGCGTTTAATTTTCATTTATGACTCATTTGAGTACTTGCAGAATTGTAGTATGAGTTTTAAAAATGCAGAGCCATTTAGAGTTAAGCCTTTCAAACAAGCTGAATTTAATATTAGCATTAGCTGTTTAAAAAGGTCTCAGCCAGTTTTTTTTTTTAATGGTTCAAAAATCTATAGAAAAATTACCACAGAAAGAAGACAGAACAATATGATTATTTTTCAGTTTGTTCATATGCCATCTTCAACCTTGGCCTATGCTCTAAAAAAGAAAGAAAATGTACAACAACCACAAAAGATACATTTAAAATGTCAGGTTAATTAAATGTTTGAAGCAAGGAATAAGCTTTGGGGTTATTATAATATCAAATTACCTGATGTTTTAAGTTATTGCATTATGCATTTTTGTTGTGTTATACCATCATGATTAGAGCAGAGTTTCAAATTAACTACTGATGGTCTGATTTATTTTATTTCCAAGGCAAATAGCCTCAACACCAGCCCCATCATGATGAAATATCATGATAGCACCCAGTACAGACAAAAGAGACAGAAAGTATAACATTCATTTTAATTCTTAACATTTCTTAAATAATACCATGGCCCATAATGAAAATTGAATCTTATTCCCCCAGATTTCTCTCTTGCTCCCCTTCTAGTTTGGGCAATGCAACATACAAACTGAAGCTTATAATATTTGCTGTCCATTTGTAAATTTTTTTTCGCTAGTGTACCACATCAAAATTCTTTTTATTTGCTAATCATTGCCAATCAACCTGAAAACAATTCCATTGTTTCTCTATTTTATTCTTGCCACCTACAGCAGTGGCCCCCAACTTTTTGGGCACCAGGGTTCAGAGGTGAGATTCAAATAATTTAACAACCGGTTCTCTGCCCTAATGACCAGCTGAACCAGCAGTTCTCCAAATTGCTTAGAAAGTTAACAACTAGTTCTAGCAAATAGGTGCAAATTGATTGAATCCCACCTCTGATCTTACAGTTCCAAACAGAGAAATATATGCATGCTTACACTTGTTCCCAATATTAATTTAAAGTCAGTTTCTGAGTTTATCTTCAGAGAAAGAGACTGGAGAAATTGTTTAATTCTTCTATAGACCAAAGATTACTTTGTCCAATCAAGATGTTGCAAAGGAAAATACACTCTAGTCAGTTACCATAGTACAGATACCACCATAATTAAAAAGTTATATACAGGCTTAACATATAATTGTTAAATGTATACCTATTCTGTAGATATAATTCAGTCAGTAGTTGCTTGAAATTCAACTTCATAAGAGAACATCTATGGAGATTCTCAGTCATCCAGGTCATGGTTGTCCCAAAGGTGCTTTTTCAAGAGGCAACTCGACTTTGTTTTTCCTTGAAGACATTTCGCTTCTCATCCAAGAACCTTCTTCAGCTCTGACTGAATGGTGGGCAATGGAAGAATTTAGATTCCTTGCAGATAGTTGGTCATATAAATCCTTCCATTCCCCACCAGCCAGTCAGAGCTGAAGAAGCTTCTTGGATGAGAAGTGAAATGTGTTCAAAGAAAAACAAGAAAGTCCAATTGCCTCTTGAAAAATCATCTTGGTTTAGAAGAGAATATTTTTAAGGAGTTCATATCTGTTTATATTTATGGGAGACAGGAAGAAATGGGAGTCTATAGATTCCTCTTGGAGATCTCTTTTAAATTGGCAAACATGAAATTTACGGGATGAGAAAAATGTTTCAGTTAGGTAGCTAGCGCCAAATTTCTCAACAATTCATAAAAATATAACAAGATAGCCATTTATTTGTTGTGATATTTTGTATCTGTGTATTTTTCTGTTGCATTTTGTAACATTTTATGCTATACTGGTAGTCCTCAACTTACAACCACAATTGAGCCCAAAATTTCTCTTGCTAAGTGAGACATTTTTAAAGTGAGTTTTGCCCCATTTTATGATCTTTCTTGCCACAGTTGTTAAGTGAATCATTGCAGCTGTTAAGTTAGTAACATGGTTGTTAAGTGAATCTGGCTTTCCCATTGACTATGCTCATCAGAAGGTGGCAAAAGTTGATCACGTGACCCTGGGACACTGCAATCGTCATAAACATGAGTCAGTTGCCAAGTGTCTGAATTTTGATCTGGTTACCATGGGGATGCCACAACGGTTGTAAACATAAAAAATGGTCCTAAATCACTTTTTTTCAGTGATATTCTAATGTTGAATGGCCATTAAATGAACTCTTGTAAGTCAAGGACTACTGTATATTCTAAAGCCCTTGATCACCAAAGTTCATCAGGAGGTTCCTTCTGCCATTGTTGCTATAATTTCCTTTGTTTGCATTGTCCTATTGATTTAGAGTCTGTTCATGTATAAAAAGGCATTAATTAGGGTGACCAAAAGTCCTCTTTTCGCCGGACATGTCCTCTTTTTCTGTCCAGTCTGGGGCGTCTGGGCGGGTTTTATAAATTTATAAAATTTACCCGGACGCCCCGG
>JANHFJ010004706.1:78513-97198 GCA_032468195.1 Cerberus rynchops | reverse complement strand
ATAAAAGAGCCAAGGTTCCCAACCCCTGCTCTAGAGTGATATAACATTTATATATCTTTTGGTGGGAAAACTATCAATTGTAGCTTGAGATACTTGATAAGGAATATTATAAGTGCATGTAATCAGGTCTATATTACAGTAATACCTAAATCTTTACCCAGGTAAAGATCATACCTAATGTGCTAATTATCATCCAAAGTCATTGATTAATGTTGACAGGAAGATCTTAACAGCAGTGTTAGCAAATAGATTGTTACCATTCGTTTTTAAAAATGATCGAGTAAGGTTTATAAAACTCAGGCAAGCAGCAGGTACTATTTGATAAGTTGTAGATTTAATAGACTTGAATACAGGGAGTCCTCAACTTACGACCACAATTGAGCCCAAAATTTCTATTATTAAGACATTTGTTAAATGAGTTTTGCCCCATTTTACAACCTTGCCACCATTAAGTGAATCACTGCAATTGGTAAGTTAGTAACATGGTTGTTAGGGAATCTGGCTTTCCCATTGACTTTGCTTGTCAGGATGTCGTAAAAGGTGATCACATGACCCCAGACACTGCAACTATCTTAAATATTAATCAGTTGCCAAGCATCTGAATTTTGATTACACGATCATGGGGATGCTGCAAAGGTCATAACTGTGAAAAACAGTCATAAGTCACATTTTTCAGTGCTATTGTAACTTTGGTCTATATGAACTATTGTAAGTAGAGGACTACCTGAATCAGTGTCCAATTTGTAATCCTGTCGTTATACAGGAAAAAGCGTTGACCAAATATATCAGTAATACATGTTTGTTGTGTTAATAGGTTTGGATTTTCTTTAAAATTCATAAACTTGATCAAAATACTATATGAGTCACATCTAAAGTAAAGATTAATGGTTTGTTCTTTGCAACTTTCCCATTATTTAGAGGAACTAAACAAGGATGTCCATTTTTACCTTTTTTGTGTAGAACATTGGCTTGTGTTGTTAGACAATTAAGTAAAATTATCCATAAATTTTCCTATGTTTAATTGAACATAAACTGATTTTATTTGCAGATGACATTCTTCTGTTTATTTCTAAACCTTACACTAATATTTCTGTGTTTATGCAAATGATAAACCTTTCAGTAAAATAGCAGGATATTCTATCAAGTAGTCCAAATCAGAAGTGATACCAATGTTGAAAATCCATCCATTTAAGGAATATCAGTTCCATATTTGTACCAAAACCATTAAATATCTAGGTACATGTATACAGAAAAATATAACTCCTATATATAAAGGTTTCTTCAGATATGGGTAAGTGGGAATCATTTAAACCTCACTCTTTAGGTGAATAGCCTCAAAATAAATATTCCCATGTTAATTTATATTCTGGGAGGAATTCCTGCTCAGATGTGACTTGTTTCGCATCTGTCATTTTTTCATAAGCATCTTTTGAACACAGTCTATCCATAGAAGCAGATATTGTTGCTGACATGGTTGATATTGTGGCTCCTAATTTCTGACCCCATCCTTTACAATATTTCCTTTAGTACTTAAAATGTTAAAGCATTTTGTGTCATTTTATATATCCCAGTACTGTTTAAAAACCAAAACCAAATTTACCGTATATTTCCCCCCCTTTTTGTCTGGAATCGCTAGTCCTCTCTTGTGTCCAATTTCTAAAAATATAGTCTCCAAACATGAAATATAGTAGACAAAAGAAACAATTTTAAAATTGTTATGTATTTCATAGCACTCACTTTTTCTTTATTGTTTAAACTTGTATGCCAACATAAAATCTATTTCACTCCAGGAAGTTAACAGCATTAACAAAAATTCCTCAAGGTATTTTAAGCACCCATGGTAAACAGGAACACGGTTACTTTAAATTAAGTTTAAAATCAAAATAAAACTGAGCAGCACCAACATTAACGAATCAACAAGTCTACTTTGTGTGTGTGTGTGTGTGTGTATGTAGAGAGATAAAGTATATCAGGAGGTGTTGTCAGCATTTTTATGCAAGATTGGAAACTTCTGCATTTCTTGATGAATGAATTATTTTGAAGTTGAATCCAAACAAGACTGGTTGTCCATTACATGGTGTGATATCTCCAGTATCATTGCCCAGGAATGTTTGCAACTTGATTCTGTTGGATGGGGGTTTCACCCAACTTCAGTAGGTGCATCAGTAGCTATCTTACCTGAATGTAAGGACCTTGCAATACAATTTATACCCTCATTTGCATTTCCCTGAATTAATACAATGTGCATATATGGTTGCCAGTGAATGCCACCCAGAAACCTCAGAATGCAGTAGCCTGACTACTAGCCAGCCCTTTCTGTTGGCTTTAAAGTTCTATTTTTGACCTTTAGAATCCTTAGTTTGGGTCTAAGGTATCTCCAGGACTATTTTTCAATCTGCTACAACTTTTGTAAAATGCTTAACCTGAGTCATTTGGAATAGTTGACTTAGATTGCTGCCATCCATTTATTTATAAGGTTTTTTTAAAATTGTTTTTGAAATTGTTTTTATGTATTATATATTATATGTGTATTTCATTGATTTTATGCTGTAATATTACAACATAATTATTAACACATTTTGTTGCTAATGCCTGAATACATTAGGGAAGCTTATAAAACAATACTAAAAGATTTTTCTCTGGGTACTCATGGCAAATGCATTGTAATTTCAATGAGAAATAATACCTTTGTGATTATGTTGGCACATCTCAGCAATGATTTGCTCTGTGTTTTTAGCTGAATCGTTTTAGGTGAATAAATCACAATTTGAAACAATTATTTGTCAATTGCATCTGTGATTTGGGATGATGTATAAATATTAATGGTTCTCAGGGTTATATTTGGTTCATTTTTATACTCTACCAAATCCAGTAATAAATCCCTAGAGGTACAAAGCAGAATCAACTAAAATGGAAATCCTGATATCAGAAGTTGGCCAAATAACTCAATTTCTCATCTACAGGATTGTCTTGTTCAAGAAACTATAATTAATTAAAACAAATTGTGGATTAGTGTGATGTATGATAATTGTTTTAGGAATTTACTAGTTTTCAACTGTAGGAAGGTTTTTCAGTAATTCAATTTGTGTTTCTTCTACAGCGAGGTTGCCTTTGGTTACAAGGGACTGAAGATTCTTTTGTACTACATCGCTGGTAATTTGTCAACGCTGTTTCGCATTGATTATACATCAAAAGTTAATGAGAACTTCGAGTGTGTGGAGGTAAAATCAAATATTCAGATGTCACCTGAACTTGCTAAGGTTGCTTTTCTTCAGCTTTTTATGATCATATGTTTATTTTCAAACTTCTTCACTATCATAATCCATATGTCTTTTATTATTGTATTCGGAATAATGTTTAATGAGTATTGTAAACAAGCTTTCTAGGAATTTTTCATCCTTTGTTAGAAAGCCTGCTTTATACAAGTAAATTGCATACGCATCAGAAGTCTAACATTATTTCATGCTTTGAGTATATACGCCTGAAGAAATTATCACATATGCTTGTATTTATTTGTATCTGTTAGTTTGAAATAGAACTGATGTAAAACTATAATTTGTCTGATCTCATGGGCCACTTCAGAATTACCACATGGCAGCTTTAAATAAAAGAAGTGCTGTTCTATATTGTTGGTCATTTCTGAGTCTTGTGAGAATGTGATAATGCTAGGTTTACTCTAAGGTAGGAAGCTATATCTCTCTTTTAATCAGGACCAAAATATTGTTGCTTTTCAACATTTGATTGGTATCCTTAATCATCTAAAGTAGACTGTTGGGCTCAAGAATTCAAAAAGTTTCCCAGGAATCTGGTGCTCTTTTTTACTTTGAGTAACAAAGATGGGCAGAATGTCCATGGAATGTTTTCCATATTGCAGAATAGTTTAGATATATATTAGTTTGTATTTTTATATTTTTTGATATTAAAAATTAAGCTTTAGATTATAGATTCAGGCTATAAAATATGTGCAAAAAAAATCCTAAGCCATAGATATATTGTTTTATTTTTAATGTGGGGGAAGGGGAGTTGTGAAATTATGTTAATAAATCATTACCTCAGTGTTTACATTGAATCGGCTTTTACTTGCTCACAATTTTGGCAACCCAGACCAAGTGTTTCAGATGATGCAAAAAAATGGTAGACTGTTAACCAGACCAGAAACATTAGTTTTGACAATGGCTTGTTTTTATGGCGTTTTACCTGTATCAATAGTTGGTTAGAGTACCTTGTGAGCAGAAAGACAGGATGTAAATCATAAAAGAAAGCGCTATCTTTCATAGTTCAATGCTGACTTGCATAAACCAAATACAATTTTTAACATGTAGAATAAAAATGTACTACAGAGTAATGCTATATTAAAAATAGCTTCATCTCTTGGCCTTCTGTTTTTATTACAATGGTTTCTAAGAGTTACTTTGGCAATTCTAGTACAGCTAAATAAAGCCAGCTGCCTTATATTTTTACACACATAGATTTAGTTTAGAAAAATGTCTTTTAGCCATGTCTCCACTACTTTAATCAGTTTCATAAAATAAAAGCAAATTTGTACAACTGTTTGCATTAAATACACAACAGCATCTTAAAAATATAAAGCTGATATATATGAATGTTAATAGCATCAAGGCGTTAAGAATGAAGTATGCAAGGGCTGAACTCCATCCATACTCTACATCCCAAAATATAGCTAATAGTGAAGTATTATTCCTTTGCAGGTGCATTGCTTCTACTTAGGGGGATAATAGTTGAAAGGGCTGCCATTAGCAGTGTGTTGTATTAGCCTTTTGTAGTGTATTTTGTCCTAAGCAATCAAAATTTCCCAGATTTGAATGCTAAGTAGCAAAGGTCTTGGTTTAGAATTAATACTCATCATGCATGTAAACGGTGTGAAAGAGCTGCTTAGTAAGTTAACACAAAGTGTTCTTGTGTCAATCCTTATGGAAATAGATACAATACAAACATTACAGCTGAACTCATGACAAACTCCATTAAGTAAAAACCTGGGCTCATTGTTCAGAGCATGGTTTGAATAGAATGTAAGCTCATTTTGTTGAATGTAATGTCAGGCTTTTAGGAGTTGTATTGAGGGGGGAGGGTTTTGTTAAGTTGAGACCAATTCATTAAGTTTTATTGCCTGGTGAGAAGCAGCAATACATTATTGTTAAACTTCATCAGATATTCATGGCTTAAAGAGAAGTAGTAAATGTATTCAATCAAGTGGCCTTTTGGGCCTGAAAAGGATTATGATGTCTGCTCAGCTGATAGTCTATCAGATTTACTTTGACTATTTAATAAGGCTACTCTTAATTCAGTTTTGCTTATAAAATGTACTGTATCCCTCATCCTTTGGTTAAATTAGGTTTAAAAATAAGTTCTCTAGGTGTAATTTGAGGTATGACAATATTTTCTGGGCTTTCTTGATATTTGCATGATTGCATTTTTCTTGGCTTCTAGTTAAATATATGAAGGTGGGAAAATAGTTGATCTGTATCCTCTGGGCTAGCAAGCCCTAGTTTGTTTGGATTGCTTTTGCTTAGCTTTGATTGAGGGTGTAAGAATGGATTGAATATGCACTGCTGAAAAATAAAGAATGTATGGAGAGTATGTCTTTTTTAAAAAAAAAATTGTTACGAAATAGTTACATAGTCGTATTTTATCAGAAGTTTTCAATTAGCTATAAATAAAACACCAGTGCTGTTTCCACAATTTTCATTTCCCAATACTGAATAGAAAAACATTACTACTGATGCTGCAGAGCAAGAGTGGATAACCTGCAACCTTCAGAAAATCACTTGGTTTCTTGCCATTTTCAAGAAAGACAGATCTAAAAACTATAGTGTAAACTAATATATTCTATGCTCTTTAAAAAAAAATACTTTTGAAAGCCCAGGGAGAAACCTGAAATCTAATGCTGGCTATGTGTACAATATAGTGCCATCCATATGCCATTATTGTTCTTCCCACTGCGGTACTCAAGCTCCAAAATATTGGTCATGCTATCGTAAATAATCAGTATACTAATTAAGAATATATATATACTCCTAGATTTATACCAGTTCATTTAGTGACCATTCAAAGTTACCTCGGCACTTGACCTATGAGCATTTTTCATTCTTATAACTGCTGTAGCATCCCCATTGTCACATGATCAAAATTCTGATGATAAATATAATGCTTGGCTCATATTTATGGCGGTTGTAGTGGCTCAGGGTCATGTGATCAGCTTTTGCAATTGTCTGATAAGCATAACAATGGGAAAGCCAGATTCACTTAACAACCTTATTACTAACTTAGCAATTACAGTGATTCACTTAACAACCGTGGCAAGAAAGGTCATAAAATGAGACAAAATTAACTTAATAAAATGTCTCACTTAACAACATAAATTTTGGGCTCAATTGTGATCATATGTTGAGGACTACCTGTATTGGGACTAGGAAATGTGTTTTTGAAAACAATACTATTTGAAAATACCAGTCTGGCTTTCCACAATGGAAGCGTTGATACATCCAAATGTAATTGATCTACACAATATTGTTAGATATAAAGATATTTTGAATGAAAAAGGGAGACTCAAAACAAGAATTGAGTGAAAAAGAGATTGATATGTCATGGTTTTCACAAGTGCAGATACATTCTAGATATGAGAAAGATGTAAAAACATATGGTTTTTATAAAGAATTAACAGAATTAGGTCAAATATTAATGGGGAAAGATGAAAAAAATATAAAGTAAATATATGGATATCTATTAGGAATTAAAACTGGAAGAGGAACAGGTGAAGGAGACAATGATAGTATGGGCAAAAATTTTAATTATACAATAGAGTTAGATAAATGGCAGAAATTATGGGATAGGAATTATAAACTGATGATGTCAACTGCTTATAAAGAGAATCTGCATAAGATGTTTTATAGATGGCATTTTTCACCATCGAGATTGGCAAAGATATTTAAGGAAAAGTCAGCTAATTGTTGGAAATGTTATTAGACACCAGGGTCATATTATCACATGTGGTGGACATGCCCAAAAGCAAAAAAAAAATAGTTTACATTTAACTTTCCGGTAACTGAGCTTACATTCCCATTGCTTTTCCTTCTTTGTTTTCAGGCAGATGATGTGGAAAGTAAAATTAGAGAAATTATTCCCCCAGGCTTTATCAGAAGCGTAGATGACTTTGTATCTCTGCTGGAAAAAGAAGTTAACTTTAAGCCGTTTGGGATATTATTGCATACATATTCTTTGCATAATGAAGAAGCAGGTGAAGACATAACGTATCAAATATACAAGGTAAAAAAAAATAGACATGTTTTGCCCAAATTGTCAAATTTTCATGACAACTTTTAAATGACATTCAGTTAATTGTTTGCGATACATGTAAAAAACTTATTTGGGGGTCATATCACTTTTTATGCACTCACAGTTGCCTGCAAAGAATCTGAATATACCCTTCTAAGAGCTCTTTTCACATCTGTGAAAAGTTTCACCTGACTTCTTCTAGCTTTTTCCCTAGGCTGACATGACATGTCCAGGCTTTCGAGAGTATCATGAAAGGCTTCAGACCTTCTTGATGTGGTTTATTGAAACAGCGAGCTTTATTGACGTGGATGATGAAAGATGGAACTACTTTCTAGTGTAGGTACAATTCTAAAGCAATAGTGGACCTTATTACCTCCATAAAGGCTGCGTTTTAATTGTGGCTGGCCAATTATTGGGACAGTATAATGATATTTTTCTCAGGACAGGAAAAACTATTGTTTATCAAGCTGGAGTTTGCATCCATTATGTTTAGCAAGACCTTGAGAATAGAGCCAAATTAAATACTGTTGTCCACTGAAGCTCTGAATGTAGGGCTTAAACAGTAAAATGAGCTTTGCCTGTGTTTTCTTTTACTTGCCACCTATTCATCGTTATAATAGGCAAGTGTGGTGAAGTGCTGTAAAGAGGTCTGATTTATCCAAGTTGCTGCACACCAATTAAGTGAATTGTACATTCAGAACATAGCAGGTGTACCCATTGGGCCCGCACAGAGTAGCTTGCTGACACTGAAAATTCAGTCACAGAATAGAAAAGAAAATGGACACTGCATGGGAGCGCGACTGTAATTGACCTGCTTGGCTTTCTGTTTTATCTGCAGATTTGAGAAGTATAATAAGGATGGAGCGACACTCTCTGCGACTGTAGGCTATATGACAGTCTATAATTACTATGTGTACCCAGACAAAACCCGGCCACGTGTAAGGTAATTGGAAGCATAACACGTGCCTTGCCTTTTATTTCAGAAGAGAGGACTGTTGAAATTCCCAATAATAGTCGATAATGGTTTTAATTTTGGTTTTAATTTGGGGTGTGTGTATTTTTTTATTCAAGATTTTGGTTGGCTTTGTGTTTTTTAAAACGTTCTTTGCCATCTAAAATGGGAAACAATCTCAGAGTTATTTGTTTACAAACTTCTATATATAGCAAATCATTATAAACAAGTTTCAAAAGTAAAATGTACAGTGTTCAGTTAACTTGTTTTCCCCTTCTTCCTGTAGCCAAATGCTAATATTGCCTCCGTTCCAAGGAGAGGGCCATGGAGCCCGGCTACTAGAAACTGTCCATAGATACTACATGTCATCTCCTACAGTGCTTGATATAACAGGTATGTGAAATGAATCTTTATTGAAGCTACTAGCTTTTGAAATTCATCTGTCAAAATGAAGTGAACTTTCAAATTTCAACTAATCAGAGGTCAAGATAATACTACCCTTTCTTACATAAGAACTGTGTATAATATAATTGTTCAAATCCTTTTCTTGCTAAGAAGAGTGCATCGTGGAAATCCATCCCTTTTCCTCAAGGATTACCAGATAATTAGGCATTTTGGTTGTGAAGTACATAGCTAGCTTGACAAGGAATCTAAGTTATTAGGAGGGGAAGGGTTAATTGCCCTGGAGAGATTGTTTTCTTGAGGCGAACTGTTAAATCAAAAACTACTCTTAAGTATCTTATTTCTCTTACATATACAGTTGTGTTTTTAAACATGAGAGATTAAATGTATGTGTGTCTGAAGGAAATGAGAAAATTTCTATAAAATGATTTTGGACTCAACTTTTGAAAAGGTGCAAGTTTACCACAGAACAAATGAACCATAACTTTACTTTTAAAGTTAAAAAGTAAACTATACTAGCTTCTCCAAAAAGAGAAAAGGAAAATAAAAACTACTATGTATTTGTCTCTGATAAATATCAGGAATATGAGGTAATATTAAGGAAAGATCAGACATTTCTACTATTTTTATCCAGAACATAAGAGGGAAATTAATCTGTATTGACTTTTGCTTCACTTTATTGACCCTTAACTTCACTATCTGAAGCAGTCATTTCACATCCAAAGAAACCATAGGGAATTAGGGAAAGTGGTAGAAATTGCTTCATCCTCATTTCAGTCAAGAGAAAATATAGTTTGAGCAGAAAACTCCAATAAGACTGTGCTTCCATGGATGTTAATCTCCAAGCCATTGTTTTCTGATGCAACATACAGAAGACTACTCTCCTTATAGTATGGAATGTTAGCAAAATAAATATAAATAAAATATATTCACATGGATCCACAGATTCCTTTTACCTATTTGTTAAATTTTTTTGTGGCATATCTTGCTGTGTGACTACTCTCTCTCTTTGCCAATTGTCCTTTATGCTGCAGATTTTGCCATATTTCATATCTTTTTTCTAAGTTCCTGTCTTCTAGAAGGAGCTGTTAGAAGGGGGCAGTCATGAACTATTTTCCCTTTTAAATATTTATGATCCAAGACTCTTTTGTGAAAGGAGCAATGATTAAACTTCTTTGAAACCCAGTATATGCATTCATTTGAACTCATATTTGTCTATTTCACTGTGCTATAGTGAAAGCATGAGATAGTCTTTATAAATTGTTTTTGTATACTTTCAAGTTTTGTGTTTCTTAAACAAAAATTGATATTCAATTTCACAAGCAACTTTTCAAAACCCACAGGGCCATTCTTGTATTATAATGTAGGGCTGTGCCCATGCTTTGGATGCAAAGGCAAAGGAGTGTTTTGGAGTGGGCAGGCTCCTTATATAGCACTTGTCTACAACTCAAAGCAGCTGTGTCTTTTTCTGGGATTGCATGTCTGCTCCCTGCAGCTGCTGAACAGTCTTGGGAAAAGATATATTTGGTTTTAGGGGTTGTAGACAGGTGCTACATTGATGCCTCTGCATGCTCCAAGTCACCTTTTTGCCTTTCAGTCTGAAGTATTATGCAAGCTTATTATAATGTGTATTTTAACATATTCTCTACAAATCAGTGAGGGATTATATTTGATGGCAGGATGGTGGTAGAGGAAAAAATGCTGGTAACAGTGTATTGGAAGCAAATCACTACTATGTAAATCTTCAGTCTCATCATGTGCCTTTTATGCAGTTGAATGAATGCGCTCAGAAAAACTAACCTTATTTGTATATTGCATCTAAACTACATGGCAGTTTTTGAAATTTTAAAAATGGCTTTCCATTTGATGGTGGCAGGGTAAAAACACAGAGAGATTCATGTACAGTTTAATAATAGTTAATAGTTAATAATTAATGTAATTAATTTAGACATATACCTGAATGGTGAATGCATATTTGTACTTGAATTTCAGTCTCATTTATAAAAGCCATATAACATCTCACATGATACCATTTCATTGCCAACACCAAAATAAAAATGAATAAAATACTGCCCTAGCTGGTGACTGTCAGATCTCCACGGTAAACCAGACAGGAAACACAACTAAGTGTACTAACTCTACTTTAATGAAGTCTTCTCATAAAACTATATTAACAGAATTGTGTAAGTCTGACATTACAAACTTTCCCTGGTCACTTTTAGGATGTTTTATTTCCTAAGTTTCTTTCTCTGGTTGTTCCCTAGCTGGCATCTCTTTCCCTTGTCCCTTAAGATCATCCACATATTCCGTATCATTCACTAAGGATAACGTAAATGTCAATTTTTAAATATTTACATAGAATTTAAAATTCTATCTGATTTTTTTTAATAAGATATACATTTATTGCATTACTTACAGTACATAGAAATGGAACTGCCAGTACATACTGTAGCAGGCAAAATAGGGCTCTGTCTCATTATATGGAGTGTGATGCATATTTTTTCAGTAAAAGTACTCTAAAACAGATTAAATTGCCCTGTTTTAAATTAATTTAAATTAATTTGCTAGGGAACATGCTGCTTTTGACTAAGAGCTTGAAATGGAGAGATGGATCTCTGTTTTTCATCTATTTCTCATTGCTGCTGTTAAAAGACAACTGGGTTAGACAAATGGGAACAGGATAGACAATTATGAAAGTGAGATGATATTGAAAGTTATCTATATAGCTATAGCTATGTAGCTATATAAAAAATTTTTATAGCTATATAAAAAAATGCATCAAACTAAGGGAGATACCCAAGATAATTGCATTTGTAAAGTAGTTATTGATGAGCTGATTAACCTTTTGATTAAATTCTAGCAGTTTCAGGGAACCTTTTTTTATTGGGAGCTTCAGTACGCAATATATAACAGCATAGTTTTGGTATAAGAAAAGAAGTACCTGAGCAAACTAAAGTTCTGTTAGGGCACTTGAGTTTGACTTGTAGTGAAAATGGTGGTACTTGGCATTACACAAGCAGTATCCTTCTTCTCTCTCTCCTCTCTCCTCTCCCCCTATGTTCATGTTTGAGACCTGTATTGGTATCCTACTACCCGTCAATCTTTTGAAAGCATAGGCACGAAGAGGAATATTGTGCTGCTGTACAGATAGTCCTTGACTTACAACTGTTCATTAATGACTGAAGTTACAATGGCACTGAAAAAGTGACTTAAGAACATTTTTCACACTTATGACCATTGCAGCATCCCCATGGTTATGTGATTTACATTTGGATGCTTGACAGCCTATTCATATTTATGACAATTGCAGTGTCCCAGGGACTTGTAGTCACATTTTGTGACCTTCTGACAAGCAGTCAATGGGGAAGCCAGATTCACTTAACTATGTTACTAATCTAATAACCGCAGTGATTCACTTAAGAAATGTGACAAGAAAAGTCATAAAATGAGGCAAAACTCACTTTTTCAAATTTCTCAGCAACATAAATTTTGGGCTCAATTGTGGTCGTACGCCGAAAACTACCTGTATATTATTCTGTCAACAGAACCACCATTTCATACAGCCTAGCTTCCTTAACTTAATGGTATAAAAAAAGAGATAAATTCCTGACGTTAATGCTTAGGGAAGAAAATGGTTTTATTACTTAGCATTGTTACTATCCTGGCAGGTTCTTGATAGTAAAATGCTTTGTCACAAGGGCTTACTGTAGATTCTCAAGATTTTACGGATGAACAGTACAAACTATTTCAGGTTATTTTTCCTTTTATTCAAAAAGCCAGACATAAAAGCAAGCAAATTACTTTTGTTAAAAATCTCGTCTTGATTTCCTAATTGCATTCCTTTATAGACTTCACAAGTTTATTTACATCCAGAAATGTTAAACTTGAACCCTCCCACCTATGCTTTTTTAAAAAAAAAGTATAAATTTTATGAAGATTTTAACATAGCTAAAAGATAAGCATGAAAATATATAAATAAGTTAGAAAATAGATGGTAAAATGAAAAGTTTAAAAAACAGTGCAGCTAGAAAAACAGAATAATTAAAGAAGTGATTTCCAATCTTTGTAGCAGCTGCAAACTTAATTATCATTACTCCCTCTTTAAAATTACATCAAAATTACAAAATTACATCAGAATTACAAAAATCCCTCCATCCCATACTCAACTGTTTTTTCAATCAGCAAATCCAGAAACCAGCATTTCTTTCTTTTTTTTATTTTCAGGGGGAAAAAATTCCATGAAAAGTTTCCAGTCTAGTATAAAATTACTTGTTTTATCCCTGGCCAGGCAGATCAGTTTAGCCATTTCTGCTAATCCACCTCCACTTTTCCATTTCTAGATAAACATAGTTGGTTGAGGATTCTGAACTGCAGAGTGACCTAATCTTTCCTCTCTGCTTAATACTATGTGGCATAAGTATTTTCTGATTGGAATGCGTATGTACTCCATAATGTTGATTTAATATATATGAGTACTCCTTGCTTTAGAATTTAGGAGGGTCTTACAAATACCGGGAGCAATTTTCCCTCTGTGAGTCTACTCTAGTTGGTAAAACCTTCGATCTTCCATGCTCTTCTATCCCAGGAGGCTCATCTGTCCAATAACATCCCGCAACACATCTTCCTTTTGGGGTCTTCAGCATTCTTCTCTGGATTTACCTTCAACTCAACAAGGCTTCAATGTAGCTACTGCCCAATTTAAGTCAGGTTTCACAGCTCACATATTTTTTTGGTTTTAATTTTACCTCACTTATTTTTCAAGTTCTTCCCCAGTTCTTGCATTTTTAAGATAATGCATCTAATACCAGTCTAGGATCTGTGACTCCCTTCCTCTTCCCCCTGCAGGAACACTTCCTGTATAAAACTAAATCTCTCTCTTCCCATCTTTTCCTTATTAGCAAAAATAGCACAAAGTGTTTATTTGAATACAAGAATAGCCAATAGAAAGCTATGGCTAAATTCAGGCCATTGGACATTTGTTACATTCATTGTCTGGTCCCAATATCCTCATGGCTTCTGAAACTTTGGATGCAATGAACATTCATGAGAGGTCTTTACAGAGACCATACTGACAATTTGTTACATCTTTTTACACAGAAATAATTGGATCAAATTATGGAGTATTCCATAGTAGTTAGTGGATTTAGTTTTTAAGAAATATTAGATATATTTATTATGCCTAAGTGAATTACATTGTGTAATATTGCCTCTTTTTTGATTCAGAGTTAATTCAAACACTGAGATTGGCAAATTTAATTAAACCAACATAATAGAATTGATCAAACCAGCTTAATATTTATTTCGATGTTCATAGACTGGAAGAGTTCAGAATTGAAAGGTATAACACAAAATTCAAAAATGTATTCATTGGATTGATTTAGTTTCTGGGACCATGGCCCAAGTTACCAGGATGAAGGAGTCCTGGTATGAGACGGGCTATACCTTATAAGGATGAGTAAAAATCTCTTCTGCCAAAGACTGACAAGCTTGGTCACGGTATCTTTAAGTAAAATCTTATGTGGAAGGAAACCAAAAATATGTAGGAAGAAATGCTTCTTCACCACAAGGGATTGCTCTTTACAGTGGCCTATTAAATCAACCTGTGAGAAATCAACAAAAAATATGCAAAATTCATGGCTTTCATTATCAAATGTGGATGAAAAGTTAAATATGCAGAGACAACATGGGGGTGCCTAGAATATATATAAAATTCATTTAATATCCATTGTTTAGAATCATCTTGAAAACAGTTATTTTAAAATGTTTTAATGGTTAAGATCAGCAGTTGCAGATCCCTAAAAATGACACTAAGTAATATGATACATTGTTTTATTGGTTGTTTGTGTTTATACTGCAAATCATTATGAGTCTTTGAGGGTGTAGTAGTACAAGCATAATGAATGTATACATGTATGTATTACATTTAGCTAACTAAAATAGGAAATTGATGTGATGCATGTAGAATGAAATGGGATATTACTACATCTGAGTCATTATTGGAATATTCAGAAGAGGAAAATGGGAGCTAGTTTTTACAATCTATGAGTTTCCAAGTGCAGTTCAAAGTGCTTGTTATTGCCTGTAAAGCTCTACATGGCATAGGACCATGTTACCTGAAGGCCACTGGTCTCCAATTGCTTGTGCTTGTTGTTTGTTTTTGTGTTGTTCTACATGCCCACTGGAACAGCACCAACCCTTACCACTTTCATAAAGCAATGAAGATATCTGGGGTATTTCCTTTGGATTGCTTTTTACCCAAGAGTATTTGAGTGAGAATGTTAAGCAAACCTGGTGGTAGATTTGTTGGTTGTTGTTTTTTTACTGAAAGCAACTATGGAATGTTTTCAGGCCTTGCATATAGGTATATGAATAATCTCAGGGGTTTCTATAACTGTTTTGAATGGTCTTGTAGTAGTAATTCATGAAGGGAAACTTCTAGTAGCAAATCTAATAATTGTCTTTTCTTCTTTTAGCTGAAGATCCATCTGAAAGTTATGTGAAATTGCGAGATTTTGTATTAGTAAAATTGTGTCAAGATTTACCCTGCTTTTCTCCAGAGAATCTTAAGCAAGGCTTCAGTCAAGATATGGTAATAGAAGCTCAACAGAAGCTGAAAGTAAATAAGGTATTGATAGTATTTTAAATGTATCCAATATTGACATTTTGCAGATTGGTGTCCTGATTGAACAAGTATTCTATATCCAACCTGGTTATTAGAATTATGTGCTACTTTTTAATCAGGAGCTTAGTGTGGATGGTCTGCTATGTTTTCGCAATTTATATCTTGCTGAAATTAAGTTTTGATATGTTTGAGTTTTATGTATTAATCTTACTATTTTAAACAACCTGGAGTTATGTAGACTAGGTAGTACATGTGCTATAAATGAAAAAATAAGATTTGAGAAAATTAGGTCCTTGAAAAAGGAGGATAGGTTAAAACTAATATGATGAATTGTACAGTGGCTGCTGAAGTTTAAGGAATGGAAACAGTAGTTAAGAAGAAAAGATCATAGGCAAGATTTTTAACTTTGTACATTGGGAGCAATAATTCCAACTCTTTTTATCATATGTTTTTCCTTTTACTCTTAGCAACACACACGGCGAGTTTATGAAATTCTCCGGTTACATGCAACAGACATGAGTAATGCAGAACAATCCAGAAATTATAGATTGGATGTAAAAAGAAGATTGATGGGCCCATATAAGGTGGCTTTTTTTATCATTTTTATTTTTATTTGAATTTATCATGAAGGGAAGGAGTGAATGAACACTTTGTCCACCATTCAGATTTTCCCAAATGCCAACTTTCTTTCCTTCTTTTTATTTTGTCTGAATTTCCCTTCTCCAAGTTCTTTTAGTTTTCTGCTTCCGTTTGGTAAGGTAATCTCCAATTAACCTTTAATTTATTTTAGTAGAATACAAATCTATCATTTCATCATAGTGTCAACAAACTGACAGGAGGTGGTGAAATGTGGTAATGTTGTTCATATGTGTAAATCCTTTGTTTTCTAGAAAAAGCAGAGAGAGATTGCCAAGATGAGAAGATGTTTAAGACCAGAAGAGTTGACCAATCAGTTGAACCAAATAGACATAAATTTACAGCATAAACAATTGGAAGAAACATACCAGCAACTTATTTCAGATTATCGACGAGTCTTAGAACGACTTGCTCAGGTCTGAGGATTCTCTATAAGAAACACACAAACTTCTGCCTATTGCATTATGAAATACATTCATGATCACTGCTCCACTGCAAAATTTCATGTGACATTTTAATCACTTTCGAAATGACTGTGGTTTTCTGTATTTTGGATTTTTTATATTTTTGTGTTGTAGATTCTAAAAACCAGTAGTTCAATCTATTGGTACTTTGCTGAAATAAAGAAAGTAGATTACAAGCATTAACAAAACTGGTCTGAATCCCTGCATAGTATGTGTAAGATCTAGCTTATCAATTGAGATGATGTAACAAGATACCAAAGTATAATGGCATAAATATTAATACTCTGTGAAATTATGCTCAGTAATAATGAATATAACAAATCATGGCTTGCATCAAAAATTGAACCCCATGAATGGAAAGTGGATTCATTTATTTAAAACACTTATATAACACTTCAAATTAAAAATACCAAAGCAATTAATAACTACATTTTAAAGAATCAAAATAATAAATAAAGGACAAGCTAATATCAGTTAAGCATCTTTTTCATTAAAACAATCAAGTCTGATTTGGGCCAGTCCTGCTCTATATAAATTCTTAGACTTAATTCATCTTAGCACAGTGAAATTCTCTCTATACAAATTCCAGTGACAGATTGCACCCCTGCCAAAAGGAAGTGCCCACAGACCACTGTAAAAAAAGATTTTATCTGCCTATTAGCTCTAGGTAATGAATTATTTCTAAAACTTGCTTCTTAATGTCCTGGTTTGGGACAACAGTGAATCTTCCCAAGTGTGGCTCTCTGTCAAAAGTTATACCAACAGCATAATTGGCCAGAAAATTGCAAAGGACCCTGAACAATAAAAATTGCAAGCCCTCTCTCACTTTCGAGAATATTAGAGTCCATGATCCAAATCGCTAACATTTCAGAACATAATACTAAATGGTTTGACTATCATGCAGAACTTTAGGTGCAACATAGAAAGGTGTGGTTGGGGAATTTAAAAACTAAAACCTAAAGTAGTCCCCCCACCCTCCTAAATGTATGGTCTTTGTTATTCTAATGGGCTCAATGCCTAAGAGTAGAAATTGTGATGAATTAGTGTACCAAACTGAATAAAATTAACACCTAACTACATTTAATGACTGTTAAACCATTTGTGGCTGAAGCTCACAGATCACAGACAGTATTACAATTTTGCTACTTTCCATGAATTAAAATGTAGTGGTCAAAATTTGGTATAAATATGAAGTGAATTTGGGAACTAAAATTCTGTTAATATTGTTTATAGATACATCCCATGAGAGGGCAGCAGATTCTGCTTGACCTTCTATGTCAAATCCTTGCCTTCAGGTTAATTTAGCTGGATCTGACCCACGTGGTAGATTAGCAGAACTGGAAAAGCCACAACATAATTTCCTTTGGATTGCTTTTTACCCAAGAATATTTGAAATTATCTGCCAGTGTAAGGTGGACTAAACCAATACAGTTACAGAATAGCTTCATCCAGTAAGTAAAAATATTTATCCAGGTTTACTGGATAAATATTGATCTCAGGTTTATTGACTCCTGCTTCAAGTTCTGGAAGCAAAAAGGTGTAGGTGACAAGGGTAGAACTGAGTTCCAATTTTATTGGGGGGGTGAGGATATTGAGCTTTTATTAGAATCAGCTGACTAACCAGCTATTAGCTACAAAGTGTTAATATATTTCTGATCTCAGTTCAAAATGTGGCAATTAATATACTTAAAACTCATGTATAATTGCTAGGAGGGACAGTAGAGACCCTGTTCATGTGCCTTATCTTCCTAGTAAGATCCCTGGGAGTAGCAGGAAGAACAATTTCTTGTTTGTAGCCATGTGACTGTGGAACTTCACCCCCAAGAACAAGAGCTTAAACTCAGATACTCTTCAAAAAGTTTGTAGACCTGCTGGTGGTTTGTAATTCAATGTATTTTATTTATTTCTGCTCTCTTGATATTATAGTAAATTTGTGGCAGCTTATTTACACACAAATACTTAAATCTCTGTAATAACATTTTTTTATCATTTGCTTTGCACAGTCTTCATCACTCAGAAAGATGGAGTACACAATAAATGCAACTTCAAAACTTCTGGGGCAATGGCAGGACAATGTACAAAATCCATCATGCAGTGATAGGGTAATTGGCAAAGTGCAACTGCCTGAACTAGCTCTATAGTTTTCTTGGCAAGGATTTTTGGAAGTGGTTTGCCCTTGTCTGATACAAGTTTTCATCTTCAAAGCGCTCCATGGCTTGGGACCTGGGTACTTACGGGGCCGCCTGTTACCACCTTCAGCCTCCAGCCGACCAGTGCGCTCCCACAGGGCAGGCCTCCTCGGGGTTCCACCGTCTG
>JANHFJ010004706.1:21876-34480 GCA_032468195.1 Cerberus rynchops | reverse complement strand
TTTCATTACCCAAACTAGGTAATATCATCAGTATTGTATCATCAGTATATCATCATAATGGTACCTAGTTTAAGTAATGAAACATCTGCATGAAAACCACCAAGCTCAGAGAGCACCAAGGACTCTTCTGACAGTACATTTGATAAAAAAGAAACTTAAATAAATTATTTTTGAAGCAACTGCTCTCATGTTAAGAATTAAATTGGTGACAACTTTTGGAAAAACTCTTCTAAGACTTGGGCTGGTGAAGTGGCAAAACCATCTTAGGGTACTAACTTGCATGTCCTCAAGTTTAATATTGGAATGAATACTCGTAAACAGCAACCATCAAAATTGTCTTGACCTATCAGGAAAAACATCATAATATTAAGATTAAAAGTAATGGGTATGAAAACATGCTGTTCATAGGCTTTTGTGAATAAGTTTTGACTGATAGTGTGCACAGGTTTTGATAGGCAGAGAGATACTGCTAGTTACCACTTTAAACAAGGGTATGTGAAAAAAGTGATTTTATATGATGGACGCAGTGGTTCCAGTTTATTCAGATGGCAGATTATAAATACCATATATAATGTTATCATGACTCTTTCAAGTAGTGACTGTAAGATTAGTATTAGATACATTTTTTAAAAATGAACATTAGAAGTAAAATGTTTAAATGTCTGTTATCAAACATGCTGTCTGTTTTGGACAAAAGCAAATACAATATTATTTTAATATATTAATGGAAATTGATATTTATAAGTGCAATGTCAAACTCTACTTGGCTTACTTTTAAAAAGGATTACTAAATCCATGATTAACATAGTGAATAAAATGTTACTTACTGTATGTAGTCATATTTGCATATATCACTAAAGATTGATTAAACAGAGTTTTTCTCTAAAATCCATGTTATTTTTTCAGTGTGATGCACGTAAAACATATCAATCAATGAAAACTAATTTTGATGGCAGCAAAATTAATCAAGAAAAATGCTACTAATTATATGTATGGATTAGTAAATTGGGGCAAGCAATACAATTACTTTTTTTTAAGCAAATAAAATCTGTATATTGAATACTGTACTGATTATTCAAGGAAACTAATGCCTAATAATGTTTCCCTATCTCTCAATTAACTATTTTCACAGAATTTTAATTTAATATTAGATTGCATTTTCCTTTCATTATTATATATGAATTAATAAATTGGTTTTGTATATTATTTTATATACTAAAATGATTTGTTTCATTTTCTTTTCCTTATTACAGCTTTTCTATTGTTTACTCAGTGGTTTTATTTCAATCACAGCTAAAAAAAAACTCCAAAGATTACACATATAGACTGATACACTCATAAAATGTAAATTAAATATGTACAAGGGACATAATTGGAGAATTAATTAGCAGCCATATATACTAAAAGATAGCAGTTTTGTTGCCTAGAGGTTGCATCTTAGCTGGAAGGCATTGAAGTCACGGCCCATCTCTGGAATTGATGGGATTCTTACTGTGAAAGAAAAGTAATAAATTCAATTGCTGAGATCCATAGTTTTTTACCCAAACTTTGTTACCTAGGTATCATGAGATAACTTATCTCGTTGTTTCTCTCTGTCTTCAGTCACAATATCTGTTTTAATGAAAAATGGAATTCCGCAATAGTTTTATGTTTATAATTCCTAATTCTTTTGCTATGTTGCAGGTAACTGCACATCTTTGTAAAGTAAGAAAGCTAGTGATAGTTTATACCCATAATAATTCCTTTGTTAAAGTATCATATTCATGAGCTTATAGCTCATTCAAATCACAGCCAATTTTCACAGGAACACTCAAAGCCACTTCTTGACAATGAAAGAGGTTTTTCTACTAAATTTCAAAGTTCAGCCCTACCTATTTCCTATCTTGGCACTGTTCCAGCAAAAGGAGTTGCAATGATAATATTTAAAGTACATTTTCTCATACTTTACTTATATTCAAACATGATATGGACCTTTGTTATAAACTCTTACCAGAAATAATTCCAGTATAACTCAAAATCTAGAAAATTTGAGTTGCAAAAATGAATGTTTCTGGAAATGATAGGTATCTAAAATTGGGGTGCTGGATTGGAAATGCTAATTTAGGAATATCTGCTGCTTACATTGATATAGACACTGCTTCCAGGCACCAATTGAAATACCGTATTAAAATGGAATGACAATTCTAAAGGCAGGGGATAATATAGTCAGCAAGGCACAGTGAAAAATCATGTTGATTGTGGGAAAAATAGATTTATTTTGCCTAAGCTGCTAAGAAAAAGGTGATTGTATGGGAAACTGCAGATGTGGTTAAAATAGAACCATATTGTTTTCCTGTATTTATATAGTACTCTCAACAAACGTACACACAGGATTTTAGAACATCAGATGAGCAAAAAAGCAGGGTCTGATACCAAGTAATTGCATTTCTCTTATGCCTGACAATGGACTGGGAATGCAAAAGAGAATTATGTGGACAGAATGCACTTAAACCATGTGAACAAGGACAAAATGGGGTATTTCCTCGGACTCCATTGTATAGCAAAGGATTCACTTTCCTAAGAGTGGTGCCTTTCTTATTCTGTATGGGAGCTTCCAAGAAGTCTGGATGTAGCATGACACAATATGCCATTTGCACTATCCATTGCTTCCACTTCAGGTCAGAGTTACAACTGGAGCAGGATGCAGTGGCAGTGTTCCCTCAAAAGATCTTGAAGCAATGGAATAGTGTTTGACATCTCAAATCTTCCCTGTAGCTAAAAAGCTAATACTTTATGTTGAGAGGAGAAGTTTCAAAATAGGTAGTTGTTTACTTGAGACAAGATCTTTATTTAGAGAAGCATTCACGCATGCAATCTATCATCTGCCATAAAAAGTGGTAGAATATATTTGATTGTACTTTCCTGATCTTCTGCTGCATATGTAAATCAGATCAAAAGGAAACTTGAAGAGGCGACCTTGCCTGTTAGTAATATTTTGGAAGGGGATAGTTAAGAGTCCTAGAGATGTCCAGATGCTTCTTGGAAGAATGCATTAATACTAAGCCACTCTAGAAATAGAGTGTGTGGTTTAAAAAAAAAAACTTTAGCCATGTTTGTTTAATATGCAGACTGCATTAGGCACTTAATTCAGCTCAAATTTGAAATTGTGATCTTTCAGGTTGGCATGACTACAGAAGAAATAGATTATTTGGTTCACCATGAAATAATCAAGCACAATGGTTACCCGTCACCTCTAGGATTTAAAGGTTTTCCAAAATCTGTGTGTACTTCAGTAAACAACGTGGTAAGCCATGGAATTCCTGACAGGTACTCATGTTTTTGTTATTGCAAATTAAGATTATGTGGCTATCCATGTCTTTTTTCCATGTTACATTCTCATAACATACTATCCATTCAGCCTACTTAATATGCCACATTACAGATCTTTACATATTCCATGTGGTTTGCATGGAAGTTCTCCTTTAACCCAAATGAATTGAGATAAATACAGCAGCCAGGCTCAGTTACTATATTTTATCAAAAACAAGTACCACCGGTTGCTATGCAGTAAGAAAATGATGTTGGCACTTATCAAAGGGGGATAATAATAATAAAAGCAAAGATTATTGCTTCACCATCTCTTTTCCCAGCATGGTATATTACCTCAGTCTGGGATATATCATCAAAAACAGAAAAGTCACTCAACAGAAAAATTATACTAATTTTCTGGAAATCTAAAGGTGAAGTATGTGTGTTAATTATACATGAATATGTTGCTAATTATTAATGAATATTACCTGTTCAGAAAATAAGTGTCAAATGTCAGTTTTTCCATGATGATAAGATAATCATAATGGTGATTTTTGTTCTTTTGCTTTATATTATGAATTCTTTCTTTTATTTAAATTATTGTTTGGGGTTAACTTGAACTGGTAGGAATCTCAATATTAAAAGTAGTTATCCCCTTTGCCTCATTCCATTCTACTTGAAAATTATAATGATGCTTTTCATGTGGCTTTGGAGTATATAGGATAAAGTGTATTTGTTTTGTTATTCTGTCTTAACTAAGATTTGCCTGTCACATTAAATGTATCTTTTTTTTTTCTCTTTCCTTTCTGATTATGCTTAAGCCGCCCTCTCCAGGATGGCGATATTATTAACATTGATGTTACAGTAAGTAATGTGTTTATTATTATTATTGCTTTGGATTGATTTTCAAAATTTATAATCACATTAGGAAGAACTCTAAATTACAAATGTGCAAGGCTTTACTCCAAAGCTAAGGCAAGAGCAGTTAGTTTTATTCCAAAGTTCAGGCAAGAGCAGTTAGTTTCCTCTTGTATTGTTATTGTTGTTTTCTCTTCTCTGTGCTTATTCTGCCTAGACCTAGGCTTGACTTGAATTTAGGGCTGGAATCAGATTCACTGAGATCAGTGTTGGCCTAAGTGAAATGTCAGCCCAATCCTGCTATGTGTCATGTTTTTGAGAAGATGTAATTGTTATTGATCCACCGTGTAGTTAATGCAGAGCGCCCCAGTACTGGGGCAGCAGCTGAAGGCAGATATGTATGAGATGAGCTAACATGAAGAAAGCCGGCATTTTTCCTTCACTCTGCCAAGATTGATCTTCCTCTTCCTGCTGATTTTGAGTGGGGCCTGTCATTATCTTACTCTGTCATTAGAGGCTACATTGGCCTGTGTGTCAGTCTATTTGGACAGCAACCCTTTGGCTAGCTGTGTTCCCTACATTTATTAAAATCCTCAAAGGTAGCGTTGTGTTCTGTTTGTGGCGTAAGAGCCTTGAACTCTTTACTCATGAGTACACATCCTGATCCACAGCCCACTTAATCCAAAGTACTCAGGTATCCCTGTGGGACTGATTCTGTTTCAACCCAGTTCCTTGACTTAGTTGGCTTATAGAACCCACTAAGTGGCATAAGATACATATGTAGACTTAAAACATGGACAAAAACAAACAGTTGCTATGATGAGTATTCATTGTGTATTCAATGTACTGTATTGATAATACGGTATATGAGCAAAGAAAATATGAGGAGTTTAGGTCCTTATTTGCATATCTTTAGAAAAAGTAAATATTTCAAAGAATGTTAACATATTTTTCTACAATTCCTGAAATTTTAAATATATTTTCCTCAGAATGTTGAAGATTGAAATCCTATATAAATTGAACTTATAAATGTTGAAACAAATGCTTCCTTGATTTTAATAATGGCTTTAGTTTATTTATTTAGTTTAGTTCCATCCTACAGTACTTGTCTTTTTTAAATCATGCTTTGTCAGTATTTCCTTCTTTTTTTACAGTCAGCTAACAGTGACTTTTAGAGTATTGATCTAAAATGCCCATGTTTGTCTCTGTGTGTGTAACTTATGAACTGTAGCCATGGCCTGTACTTTTGATTATTTTTTAGATAAGATAGATTATTATATTATTGTAAGTATTAATTTGTAGTTGGGTGTAAAATTCTGTGTTCTGATCCCCAGAATATTTTATTATTATTTTTCTCTCCAAAGAAGCTGATCCATCCATTTTTGTTCTTCAGTGGTATATCTTCCAGGAAGTATTTCCTGGTTTTCTGTTAGGAGTACATCCCATTTTATTCAGAATATCAGAAACCCCTTCTTCTGAAAGATTCCTTTTCAGAAAATTATACCACCAAAATAGCCAGATTGACCAATACAGGGAGAAAAACAATGTGTTCTGGGGAATACCAGCATGTTCTATAACCAGAATGTGGAATTTTGCATGTCCCTTTTTATGTCTCTGGGTTTTTGATTAAACATGCCTACCATAATCCATACAACACCAAAACTTTTAATATTAACTATTTAAGTGCAAGTGTTCAAAATGTATATATAAACATTCATCTGAAGGCTTACCGTATATGGTGACCTGATAAAGGACAATGGGGGAGAGAGCTAAAATCAGCCCACACCAAAATATACGTTCCCAGAAAACTAGACTCTCAGTTCAGCCATAACACATTTAGAAGGCCAAGGTACTAGGAAAGCAAAACAAGATATAAAAACCATGTTCATGAAATTTTGCCTTTTTGTTTTCGCAGAACCCCCATTGCCTTTGTAGTCCTGTCCCATCAACTCATGGTATCCCCTTATTGACTTCATTGGATACATGATGTACTATATCCAATCAAATATTTCTTGTTGTTTATAGACAATCAGATTCTGCTTGCTAAATGTACTCTAATTTGCTAAATCTATAAAGAGGGGCTGTAGCCCCTTCCATCTTTAGACCTATTTTTGCCTGCAGCACTGCCACCACTGAACCAGGATTTGCTTCAGTGTAATGGTCTCCAGTGTAATGATCTCCTAGTTTCCAGTTCAAATGTATTTTTGAGAAAAATTTCCTACACCCGATTTCTCCAATACAAGCTTATATAAAGATATTTCATCCTGCTAAGCATGCATCTTTCACCTGACAGGGTGGGAGCAACCTGACTGGAGTAGAAAAAAATGAAGACTGAATAAGAAATAAATATTTTGTTCCTCACCCAATCATGGCCACCTACCTTGTGCATACATGTTTGAGGGATCCAAATCTTACTTTATAAAAAAATGTTTTTCTATACATTTATGTGAAATGTGTCCTTTTCCCAGGAATACCTACATTTTCCAGATGCCTTTGATGGGATAATGTAAAGGGTATACTATCATGTATTAGGGCACTGAGTTGAGAATTTCATAAACAGTGGCATAGGCAACCTGATGCTCTCCAGATGTTTTGACTCCTGTAAGCTCTGATCATTCATCATGCTGACTATATCTTGTGGGAACTATAATCCAAAACACCTTCAGGACATCAGACGGTATGCATTAGGGCAATGCATATGGCCTTTTTTAGACTTCGGCTTTCAAAACTTGGAGGGAGGCATACATGGTCCTGGGGCCTCCAGCTGTACATTGCTGCTCCAGGTGTTTGTTGTTCATTTATTTATACATCCAGCAGCTTGCACATTCTCCCATGGGTTTGTTGCCTAAGGATTTTTCCCTTTAAAACCTGAACACCCCATACTCAGACATTTCCTGTAGCTGTCATAGTGTGCATAGTAGGTCACTACAGCTGTTTGCATGATGAAAGCTACAGGAACTGGCTAAAAATAGAAAATTCAGCATCTCTCCAGATCTGGCAAGGTAATCAGTTCTGCTTCCTACCTGTGATTACTGCTTCCTGTGTATGTTCACTGTTTCTTGGTTTTGTTTGAACTGGGGGTGTAATTTCAATGGCGCCTATGTCCCAAAGGCGATTTTCAAAAGGCAACTGGACTTTCTTGGTTTTTTTCCTTAAAATGTTTTGCTTCTCATCTAAGGAGCTTCTTCAGTTCTGACTCAGTCAGAACTGAAGAAGCTTCTTAGCTGAGACGCAAAACGTTTTCAAGGAAAAAAAACAAGGAAGTTCAGTTGCCTTTTGAAAAGCACCTTTGGTACAACCATAGATAATAGCACCTATGCTTGCAATGGAAACTAAAATCTTCTGAGATTGCATGTACCAGATTTTTACTTCTTCACTCATTGGATTTATTGCTCGTGCCAGTTTCTCCCTGCTTAGGGATCACCTATATTTTCCTAGCAATAAGATGTGAATTCTATTGAACACAGTGACACTTACTTTTAAGTAAACTTATTTGAAACCGAGAGCAAGAGTTAAATCACATAGCGCATTCATCATATGAATGCTGCTCTCTTAAATGTTTTTGTTTCACCCAGATGAAGACCACAGCACGCAGTGAGTGGAAGCTTAATCCCATTCCATATGTGACTATTTCCCTCTGTTTAAAAAAAAAAACTGTGCCCAGATATGTTGCAACTGAATAAGAAAATAAAAAATCCCTTTGCCTTGCATTTAAGCCCACTTGCTTCATTCTCAATAAATTCTAGTTAAAAGAACATTTGATCATTTGAAATTTTTTTGTGAATTATAAATTTATTTTTGAAGTGACATGCAGTGTCCAATCTAACAATTTCTTAATTTTAATTTCAAATACTTCCTTATCAGAAATCTTTGCTCTTACAGTAAAATGATTAAACATTAAACATCCAAGAGAAACTACTCCTACAATTATTGTTTATCCTTTTTGTATAATTGTAATTTATTTGTAAAATAAATGATTGAAAATATTGCTGCTCTGTAATAATTTGTTAAATTTAATGAATGTGAGGAAGCATTATTTGATCTTTGCAAATGGCATAACTAGACCAATTTATAGGTAGAAAAAACTATTACGGACCAAAAAGGGACAGTTATAGTACATGACATTTTAGAATGATTTGTTTGTAGATTGTACACAAGATTAAATGATTAAATAATCAATCAAATGTAAATGCTCTTCTGTATGCATATTTTTAAAGGAGGAACTAAAGTTAACTGATTTTTGAAAAAATAGTGAGTACTTGAAACATGTTTTATATGTTTTAGTCATCTGAGCTTCATATGTTGTTTAAAAAGAATGAGAGAAACCAATTAGTTTACTTCAGTGGCCATCAACCTATCACAGCTCTTAACCAATAATGATCACACAGTTATTCTATATGTTAATAGACAATAATAATTTAGAAAATGTAAACAATTATTCTTATGACTAAATTTTATGTATATTTACTTGAGAATATCTCTCTCTGTATATAAGGGGTATTTTAATGGAAGCTGGTGTAGAATATCGTAGATTTTTTACATGGGGTTGTGTTTACTAGCTTTCAATAATTTAAAAAGAAACATTTAAGAAAGCAAGGGACAGCCAAAAGAATGCTTCTGAGGTACACTTTTATTGATCAGTTATTTTATTGTATTATTTAATTCCAGATGTAAAGCTTTACAGTGGTTAGCACTAAAATCCTCATCTGTTGAGGATTCTATAAAACACTTTAACATTAAATCTTTCAGTTATTGAAAGTTCCACTTCCATAAAATCACAGTAAAAGGTATTGAAAGCATAGTTGTTCATACCAATGACTTAGCCTAGTTCTCAAATATATTATCTCTTAATTTTAATAGACTATTTGTAGGTGGGATTCCATTATTCCCAAATGTCTGTTAAATATGAAAGTACCACTGTGATAATTTAGAATTTTGCTTAATTATACCAATGCACATACTACATAAATTTCTGTGAATGTGGCAAAATTAAAAACAAATGTAACTGCCTCATCCAAATTATTTCTGAGGCAGCAGAATTATTCTTTATTTGGGGAAAATGTTTAGAAGCAAATTTTGTCTGTTGCATCCAAAGTCTGCTGTGAGAGTCCATTAAACGGAGGCTTGACTGCATGAGAATAAATAAGTGCCCTCTGCTGTTGTGCATAATGATTTGCTTTTTATTTACTTTGCACATGTGCTAATGCAAATGACAACTGTAGTTCATGATAAATTTTTAAAGAAAACTTGTAACCTGTTCCATAGGACACAAGTACTGCCTACTGTATCTTTTAAGATCTTAAAAGCTAGGCATGCTGTTGTTTATTCTTTACTGGCTTACTTTATATTTTCTATCACAAGCAAATCTAATCTGACATAACAGATAATAGTTCACGCAGGAACCATGAGATTAAAATGTGTGTGAATTCAGTCATTTGTCAATAAATGAGGAAAGAATCTCAACTGAGAAGTACGGGTGACATACAGATGTCTCGCCTTACACTGATGTATTTAGCTATGGCTAAAACAGTGGATGAGGCTTCCCAATCCCTACCTTTGCTCTTCCTCCTTACTGGAGAATTTATCCATAGTCAAATCTCTCTGCCTTGGCAAATTTTATTTTTCACTGTGAGATCCTACGGACATCGATGGAACCTGCATAACCTAATTATACACAACCGCAGCCTTAATTTGAAATCATTGCTTTTGTGGCTTGCATCTGGGAAAGAACCCTATGGCTACAATGTTTTTGTGATGCTATCTTTAGAGCTGCTTGTATGATCAGAGTTATAGAGAAAAATTATTGTTTCTTTCCCCTGCTTTTTTCAAAAGTCTATTCCATTTGAAATGGGGGTTTTAGTTTTGCAAGTTACACTGAACTGCCCCTGAAATATGCCCCATGGTGTACTCTAGTTAAGCTTCCATCCAAGAGCCTCTGTAAAAGTGTTTCTTTTTACATTTTTGCATCTGTTTAGGTGTATCTCAACGGCTACCATGGTGATACATCCGAAACACTGTTAGTGGGGAATGTGGATAAGGCTGGTCAAAAGTTAGTGGAGATTGCCAGGAAATGCAGAGATGAAGGAATTGCAGTTTGCAGACCTGGGGCTCCTTTCTCCGTAATTGGAAACACAATCAGGTAAGCCTTATGCTGAGGAGTAATGGGAAAGCTGCCCAAATAGGACAAAGGCTATTGGTGGCTTGGTTTAAAGCTGGTGGCACGTTTTATGATTCAGAACCATCATTTCAGACTGATATCATCATGTGAACTCCATTGTTCCACCAAGGTGGTTAGAAAAGATTTTAAATGGTGAACTATGTAAGACCAGATCAGGAAAACTATCTATGTAAAAAGAAGTAAAAAAAATATATCTAAAACTGACTGCACTCACCCTTTCCCCAATATAACCACTCTTAATGGACTGCATTAATACAATATGGCTGTATTAAGATTTGTGTAAGTTCATCTGTTTCTTGCATAATAACAAATAGTGCTAATTAAGTTGTTTGTTAATGTGATAAAGGATTTGAAAATTTCCCCTTTATGCCAAAAACACATGAGTTGTAAAAAAAAAAAGATGACTCCTTTGGGGCGGTTCTCTGACCTTGGTATAACCTGATAACATTATATTGGCCTATCATGTTTGACTTGATAAGATATATTAACAAAGTTTTTCAGAATTTCTGCATGGGTCATTTTTGTAAGAGTCTGTCTTGTTCTTTGCCCGTGTTTACTAATGCTATTAGGAGAGGCATATGTATCTTAAGGCTATAAAACATGCATTGCTCAGCATCCTGAGAATATGCTATTTTTATACTTCCCCCCCTCCCCCAAATGCTTTACAAAAAAATAAGAAAAGAGAGCAGCAAAATATCAGTTTGATGTATTTATAGCTTTAAAAATATTGTAACAGAGTCTGAATCAAACTTTAGTAAAACCACTTTGGGTTATATCCGAGAAGCTTTTATTGAAGACTTTGTATAAAATTGTGTTTTTGACAGTTTTAAATTATAGGCTAACTAGCCTGGGGAAAAAGGATAGTGTCTTTTCTGTTCTTTCATAGGAAATGTTGAATCAGACCCCTACTGGGAAAAGAAATTTAATGCATATCTCACTATCTTACTGTCCATGAATATAATAGAAGCGAATTCAAAATGTAGTTTTATTTTTGCAAATGGGATGAGTCGATGGATTCACCTCCGTATTTTTGAACACCTAGAGTTCAACAAATTTACTGGTGGTGCGCTTGCATTTTAACAAAATTTATGCTGGAGTCGAAGGGGGCAGAAAAGACAAGATTCTTATTCAAGCGTTCTCTCGAAGTACAGCATTCATGGCAGTGTCTAAAGGGCATGTCAGCCTTTGATTCTCTCTGAGAGGTAATTATCCTTTTCCTGTCACAGAACAACAAATGATAGCTAACTACAGAGGCACATTTGCAGTAGTCACATTCATCAACTGCAGGGGGAAAAAAAATTCAATTTAATTGTGCAACACAGCTGCACACAGGCTTTTTGAGCAGTTGTGTTGTTCTCCCTGTCTTGCTATTCCTTCCTACCAGATCTATTTTTTAAACTTTTTTCCCCTCCTTGCTTTTTTTCTCCCTTCCCCCTCCTCTTTATTTTTTTTTTTTGTCTCTTCTTCCATTTTTACTCTCTGTACTTTCTTGTTAAAGTAATTTTCCTTTGTGGCTCTCATTCTTTTTTCCCCCCCATTGAAGGCTATGAATGTAGAAAATTATCACAATTACTCATATAATTGAGCCTCTTTGTAGCAAGTGCAACTCCAGTAGCCTTTCTCCATCATGAAAATGGTTTCATTATAGGGTTTTTCATATTCTCTGACACCATCTACCCAAAGGAACAGGCGTGCAGATGAGATGTGCTAGGAATAGGGTAGATCAGGAAGGTCACAGTGGGAATAATTAGCTCTGCTATGGAAAGAGCATCTAGGCCTTTTACTGCTACATAAATGTACTGTCCATGGCTTTTAGGCACAAAAAAACTTACTAACAAATGGAGCTCCCGCCTACTACTTTGAAAAAAAGATTTGTATCAACACTACAATTTTCCATCATTAAGACTAATAACACAGAGCCTCGTATACATCAAGGGGAATAAAAAGAAAAATCTCACATTCAAGTGGCGACTGGGTGCTGACCTTTGTTCCCCTTTTTTGTGTACGACTTAACTCTTTACAAAAAAGAGCCACACGCCACACCAACAGGCAGGTGAACTCCAGCCAGTGCTGGCGAAGTGCTGTGTTCAACTTGAAAAATCGGAGAAAGCTCCTTGTTGGATAATGTGTTTCATTAGATTCACTCCATTAATTCTGGCTACATTAAAAGTGAGACAGAAGGATCACAACTAAAAGTAGCTTTAATCTTTTCCTTCCTTCCTTCCTTCCTTCCTTCCTTCCTTCCTTCCTTCCTTCCTTCCTTCCTTCCTTCCTTCCTTC
>JANHFJ010004705.1:231016-241981 GCA_032468195.1 Cerberus rynchops | reverse complement strand
GTATGTGAGAATCTAGCATAAGTGGGAAGCCATAAAAGCAGGGGTGGAATCTGACCAGTTTTGCTACCAGTTTGGTGTACACGAGCATGGCTCTTTAAAGCTCATTTATAGGCACCAGAGGCAGCTGGGATCATTAGGAAGGCTCTGGAGGTACACCAAACAGCTGATTAAGGTAAGAAAAAAAAACCTCCAAGCTCCGATAGGGAAAGAAAAGGGCAGGACAGGGTGAGCAGGGCCAAATTCAAATTGTCGCTACCAGTTCAGGTGATGTGGCGTGATCCGGCTGCGTTTCAGCCCTGTATCAAAGTCTCCTTAGGAGAAGGAAGATGGGCCGATGGAGTAAGTCTGGTTTGGAGAACACAGCTTGCCCTTCCTCTTTCCTCCCCAGACTCAAGCATTCTTTTACTTTTGGGACATTCAACATTCAAACACCTTCTACTCTGATATTCACTGTCAAAATGACATTAATTCTCAGAGGAACCTTTGATCCTCATGTGGCAGCAACTTCCAACAATGGGGGCTTAGGGGCTTAGTCAAAACAAATATGGAGGGTATGCCAGTCTAGATGTGATAGGAATCTATTGTAGTACACGGTTATTGGTGGCTACTAAATCAGCTGTGCTGAGCAGAATCTCAAATGAGAGGACTGATTTCTAGTCTTTCTTAATAAAAAAAATAGTACAATGGTGAGCAACTACACTTATTTGAACTATCTGTAACAATTTCTTAGTACAAAAACAGAAAATAATTCATGAGATATATGTATACAGAGGTATCAATATGCATGATACTTCACAATCTTATCAGAAAAGATATATGTAAATGTGGAAGAAATTTTGTTACAAATGTTGAAAAAGAACAGATAACAAAAACCAATTTAAATCAGTCTACATTCTTTACCTGAGAAATGGACTACAATCCATTGTTCGCTCAGATGGAGTATTGCAATTGCCTGAGAGGTCTTTTAAAGATGAAAAATCGGAAGAGGCATCGGCAAATGGAGTCATAATTTCTGCTTCAGGACTAATGGTATCTTCTATCTCACTCTGCAGCTGTACCTCTAAAGACTTTTAAAAAATTAAAACTCAGATTATATTTAGAAATATAGTTAAGAGATTCAATATTGTGAAGTCAATCTACTTTTGCAGTATTCCAGAATGTCAGCCACATGCCAGGAAACTGCAAACTTCCTAAACCAAGCTAGGTATGAAGGAATAATTGAATATAATTGGTTAAAGGAAAACTTTTGATATACTAATGTAAACAAATCAGTGTATAAGCAACACTCATACAAACTTACCGATATTTCAGTATTAACTTCATGTTTGCTGAATCTATAAACAATAACATATGCAGAGACACCTGCTATGCAAAATATTCTACTTTCAGGACACCAGTACATTAACTGGATTGCACAAGGATCCTCTTCTATCATATCTGCTGATGGCTTGCCTTCCAATTTCCGTTTTTCAAATATTTTTGAAGTTTTTAACTTGTACAGCATTTGCAGTGTGACTAGGAAAAAAATGAAATGATCTATTATATTACTTTGATGTTAAAATGGAAAGTGGAAAGAAATTGTATTGTTACTATCTGTATTTTCTATTATCGTCACTGTTTGGGATTCTTACTATTTGGGGCCCTCTGATCAAAAGCATAGGCACACTGTAAAAAGTCTAAAGCCCTGGTATTTAGTGCTGACTAAAAAAGAGCTTAAAAAGAAAAGGACAAAGTTCAGTGCTAAATATCCTGTACTGTCAAAAGAAAAGTGAACTATCCCTTGCATTTTTCAGATATTATATTGTAGCATATAATCAGCAATCTGTTTCTGATAGGCAGCAGATGAATTGAGCAGCAGGAAAAGGAGATTCCTTATGATTCAAGAGGCTTCACTTTGTACAGTATCCTGCTTTAAATAAAAAGAACAAACTATATTAAATGTATCATACTCCAGTCTTCTTTCAATCATTTCAATTGTTCATTAATCATTTGAATATACAATTAAGGAGAAGTGGAAGCCCCTTAATGATCAATTGCAGAATCAAAAAAAAAAAAAGATCACATGAAGTGATACTAGTGTTAGATTTTTAGTGTCTTTGCAGACATACATTTTTAACTCTTACTCGTTCCTACTCATTTATACTCTGCTATGATTTTTCTCTTTCAAATAATATTTTAAAACTTGCTGGGAATTCATTGCACTGTATCAATTTCATGTATTTTGAGTAACAGATTCAATGACTGCAATCAATTCACTCCTTTTCAAATCTGTAACATGCATTTATAATGCAGAAATAAATTTAAAAACTTACTGGCAGAAGCATCCCAAAATTTTACTGATCCATCTGCATGACTTAAAAGAATATAATAAAGGCGAGTTAAAACAAGGTAGAATAACATTGTAATCATCATATACTTCTATCAAGACTGAACTTGGTTTCAATTCCTGTGATATATGAGCACAGGTGACAAATCTCAATTGCCATCTATAGTCACTGGGGACACTTGACCTTTTCAGCAGTGGTTTTCTTCTTTCCTTGCCTGTCAGAACTGTGAAGGAAGTCCTAGTTTTGTTAAGGAATGAAAGGTATCAGGACTTCATTAATGTGGATGCGGTTCAGTTATCTTCTCTGTAGTTTCTCATACGATGGATGAGAGACACTAGAAGTGGCTGCATAACTCATCTGAAATGTACTGTAGGAGAGAGATTTCTTACACTAGGGTGTGGGTGGATGAAAAAAGCTCCAGCTATTTTAATGGATTCTGTCCTCAAGTGACTTTTTCAAACATTGGTTGCAAGCATGTCTTTGCAAATGATTTTTGCTGTAACCTACCAAAAGCCAATATTGATTTATTATTAGACTTTTACACTGCCTTTGTTACTTTATAAAAAACTCAAGATGTCAAACATACGGAATTCTCCTTCCTCTTTCCTTTTTCCCCAAAACAACAACCCTGAATAGAGATGAGTGTCTCCACAGATTTTTCCCCTCTGTTAACAAAAACAGACTTAACCAGAAAGAGGATCACATCAAAGAGCATTCCAAAGCTATCTCCCTCTTTTTCAGATGTAAGACTTAATTTCAAATAGGCAAGTCTCCTGTTCTTGAAAAGGTGCATGTGGCATGAGTGTAACAAAAGCTGGTAACCTAGTAGACGTTACTAAAAAGTGTAATGTGAAAGCCTCAATTTATCAAAACCATTAGAGAGTGGAATTCAATATCTATAGGCCCATCTAATATTGTAATGACCATGACATAACTTAGAAAACATAACTTAGACTATAAGAGGGAATAAAGGGTGAATACAAATTTTAAAAAATGATAGATTGGGTTTATAAAACTAAGAAAAATGAGAAGGATGTAATATATTGGATGTTTCTAACAGTTTCTTGTGCAGTGAAATAAATGATTATACACAGGGAAGAAAAGGTGTAGGTTGAAATATGAATAAAAGGGCTAACAAGTATATTTAAAAGTATAAATGTACATAAAAGTACATAAAATATACATAAAATTCATGTCATATAGATTGTTTTAGGGGTGTGTAGATGTAGAAATCCATAGGTTAATGATAGTTCCATGTCAGAGTTACAGTGAAGTCATAATTCTGTATAATTAATACTGATAAAACTGTAAAACACTGTGAATTAATGCAACACAGGAGGAATCTTATTTTGTTACAATGAATAGCTACTGTACATTTGGAGACCTCAGCATTAATTAGAACTGTTCTTGTTTAGTGAGTATCTGCTTAGAAGAAAAGAGAATGGGGCAGCTGCTTGAAACAAAGGTAAGAATTATATTATAAAATGCCAGAGAAGTGTAAAAATATTATATGGCAATAACAAGTATGAAAAAGGATATTTGATGGGATAATATAAAAGAAGAGATGCAGGATGAGACAAAAAGGTTTGCCACTGCTGTTCTAGTCCAACCCCCTGCTCAAACAGAAAACTCTGTACCATTCCAGACAAATGGCTATCCTTAAAAACCGTCAGTGATGGAGGTTATGCTTTTTCTATCTTACCAGGAAGTAGGTTGTGATCTATTTTGTCAAGTGTCTTACTGAAGTCCAACATCTACAGCATTTCACTGTTCCACTAATTTAGTCATTTTGCCAAAGAATGCAATAAGTTTCTCTGGCACAATCTGTTTTTGACAAACACATGTTGGCTTCTAAGAAAGTTTATCAAATGTGCCTAGGAAAATAGCAGAATTTTGGTTAAAAAGTTAGAAGGTATGACACTGAGCAAAATTTGGGAACTGGCATGCAAGTTTGTGTTTAATAGGAGGTAAGTAGATGAGATTTAAAAAAAAAATATTGGAGAACTATAATAACCATAGAGGGGAAAGCAAAACCATGATACGGTAACAGAAACTTGCAAGACTCAAAGTACTTCTCCCCATCCTTGCCTTTAGAAAAATAGAATCATATGGCTGGAAGGGACCTTGGAGGTCTCCTATTCCAACCCGAAGCCAAGGCAGGAGACCTTATACCATCCCAGACAAATCTTTTCTTAAAAACCTCTAGCATTGGAACATCCACAATTCTGGGAGGCAAGCTGTTCCAGTGGTTAATTGCTCTCACTATCAGGAAATATCTCCTTAATTTCAGATTGGATCTCTCTTTAATGAGCTTCTACCCATTCTTGCCCTGCCCTCAGGTCTTTGGAAAATAAGTCAACATCTTCTGCTCTGTGTCATCCCCTCAAGTAGTGGAAAACAGCTATACTTCCACCCCCTAATCAATGTCTTCATTAGGGTAGACATACCTAGTTCCCTTAACCGTTTATCATATGTAGGGAAGGCCCATTCTGAGGAGATTTCTCCCTCCTTTGCACTCTGTTATTTCTGTTATCAGATTATTATCTAGACTGTGGCTCTTCCTCCTGTCTTCCAAGGTTATTCTCGCATCCCATTACATCTAGATAGAAGCTAACCAGAACAGTCTAGATAATCTATATCATAAAAAATGATTCATTTACAGTCTGTTTGATACCCCCAGCCCTCCCCTGGCCAAAACATGGCATTGCGTCAAAAACAACAACATTTTTTTTTAATGGATTCAACGCCCTTTCTTTTAAATGAACCCAAACAACACCCTCAGAATAAATAGGCCAAACATTTCTTTTTGCTCTCTGATATTAGCAACATGGGATGGGTGAGGAAGACAAGAATAGAGAACCATGGGTCCTATCAGTATCCTTGGATATCAAAAACAATTCATTCAATATTTTTTTGTCAGATGGGGAGAACATCGGAGCAGATGTGAACAATTTACTGAGTGCAAATTCTGAAAAAATTGTCATAGAAAGCTATCTAAAGTTCTAAACTTTCCATGAGAGGCATTGTGTTGTAAAATTAATTTTTCCTCTAAGGAGAAATATAATGTAAATATACCATAATACTAGCAGACATTTTTCACCATTTTTCTTACCATAGCTCTAGGTGTTTAAAGAATTCTGAGTTTATCTAATGTGTTTTCTTGAATTTACTAGTTTCACCCCCAGCTTTTCCTTACAACAGATTGAGGAGAACAACAATCCTATCAATAACTAAATCACCCAATTCTCTGTTGGAAAATAACTTATAGTTCAAAGGGAAATTGGAACAATGTGCTTATGAATTCTCAGGGCTGTCTAGATATTATTTGTTTATTAACTGAACTTTTCAGTCATGCCTTTTGATTTGGAGTAATTTTTTACTTTTACTTTTATATTTGGTATTATTCACCTTTAGGACACATGGTAAAAAAAGATGGAGTAAAATTTTAAGCAACAAATAACAAACCTAAAACTATTTGCAACAGCCAGTATCTTATAATAGCACTTTCCTTACCCTGTAATAATAATCTCAGGATATGTTTGTGATCCTAGGTTCCATACTCCACCAGTGATAGGCCACTCCTAAAAAATATATTTATTTATTTATTCATCTATCATTTATCATCCATCCATCCATCCATCTATCTAGTACTGCATTAGCATGTTTTTGCCACTTCATTATAGGTTCAATGACAATGTAATATTCACAAAACTATTATCTTTGTACTTACATGGTAACACAAAAGCTTAAGAAAAACACTTAATAGCTAATTAGTAAATTATGTTTTATATTATGTTTAACCATGGTGGCTTTCCCCCCACATTTTGGTGTATGAATAAAATAGAGTAAGATTTATCAAAGGAAATCAATTGTATTTAAAGCAAAAATAAATGTTTAGCCTTCTCTCTGCAAGCTCACAGAACCTGATCCAATATAAAGAAACCTGGAATTCCATCTTGTGTGATTCTATATATATTTCAGACAGAATTCAGAACTCAGGCACCCTTAACAACATGCAGAAATGTATTCCAATCAACAGATTCAGTCTGGACTCTGAATTGGTCTTTTAGAAAACAGCCAGATTTCTTTTTATATGATTCACAGCTGCTTGTTTCCGCATTTGAATCTAATTCAACCCCTGAATTAGAAATCCTTGCCTCCTGTTTATAGTAGCTGTGTATCAACAATCAGCTATAATTTGTTTCTACATAAAATGACAAAGGTAAGCAAACTTGGGGTTTGGGGTACATTTGACATTTTTTTAAGTGCCATGGATTCAAAATTAGGCCAATTAATAATAACCTGATTCTCTTGTAACAAGAGTAACAAGAAGTTGGAAGTGACACCTCTACTTGCCAATCTATTTCTGTTCTTGTCTCTTAAAGCAGGAGTTTCAAACCCAATTTTGAGGGCCACATCAGGGTTGTGTTTGACCTGGGGGGGACTATGGCCAGCTTGACATCACTTATGTCGGGGGCACCTGTGGCCCAAGCGCTCTGCCAGCAAAAATGGGCTCCCAAGCTCCATTTTTGGCTAGAACAGCCTCCTGCAACCCTCTGCCAGTGAAAATGAAGCTCAGGAAGAACCACGTGCAGCCCTTGCAAACTCCATTTTTGGCCGCAACAGCCTCCTACAACCCTCTGCCTGCAAAAATGGAGCTCGGGGGGACCGCATGCAGCCCTTACGAGCTTCCTTTTTGGCCGCAACCACCTCCTGGAGCCCTCTTCCAGCAAAAACAGAGCTTGGGAGGGACCGCATGCAGCCCTCCTGAGCTCCATTTTTGCTGGCAGAAGCACTGCAGGCTGAACCTTCGCTGTTTCCAGGGCAGACCCACAAGCCAGTTAAGCACCCTGCAGGCTTTGAGTTTGATAACCCTGTCTTAGCAAGGGCTTCTCAGAAACAAGGGAAGGGGACAGAGGGAGAGGGAGGAAGAAGGTAGGAACTTGCACAAGGACAAAGGACAGGCCCAACATGAGAGTCTGTTAAGACACAGTACCCCTACCGAAATATAAACACTATAGGCAAAGAACAATGAAACATTACCACGAACACTAGTAATTAGTGCTGCTTCAATAACACTTTCCCTTTTTATTCTTTACCTTATTGCTATATCCTTGCTTTTTATGTTTTGCACCTACAGAATATAGCACAGGAATCAAATCTGGAGGACAGTCAGCAAAGTATTCTGTGCAGGTAACAGGTGAATCATGAATATCCATGGGATAAGGATTTTCAAAAATGGGAAAACTAAGTGAGAAAAACATGTATTAGCATATCCTTTAAAGACAAAATTATTTAATACATTATTTGAAAAGGAACATATTACCAAATATATACATGCACACATTTTTAATAATGTAGACATTGACATAAAAATTAAGTCTATTTGTATGTCAATTAGATTAAATGAGTACATACTAATAATTTAAATGTCCTTTATTGGGGCTTATACAACATTATACACCACAGAGATTCTGAACAGCCTACATTCCTTCGAATACTAAGAAGAATACTAAGAAAAGAGTAACACAATTTAACAAAGGGCAAACCAATAATAGTAGAAAAGACATAGTTGAGAACAATTACAAAGAAGAAATGCAATCACCAAGGAATAATAAATATCCAAACACAGTCTATGATGAAGGTCCCAACTTCTGATGGATTTCCTCCCAGACTTTTATAGCTCTCCTAACTCAACTAGATAAATGGGACTCAAATCCTTTCTTTTGATCTCTAGAGAATCATGGTTTTTATGGGTGCTTCAATTATTTGGTTGTCTCAGCTGTGTCACTGAGTTAGTGAATATGGCATTTTAGATTGCAGATGCCAATTCTACAGAATCTTACAACAGAGTAAAATTAAATCAGTTCATCTCTTGCTATGGCATTTCTCAATGAAAGATAATCAACCTGCTTAACTATTTCTGGAGATAGACTGTCACAAGGATTAACTCAAAGATTTTAAGGCACCTGGGTGATGGAAATGTCAAGAAGAAGAGCTCCACAGTATTTGTTTTTCCAATAAGATGCTTCATTAGCAAGCAAGATTCCACACTGTAACCCAGACACACCTTTATCACTTTGGTACAAATTAGGCTCTTAGCTATACTGATTTTTAATCTAAAGGGAATTGTTTTAGAAACAGGACATTCTACTTAATCTTGTCAACAACTGGAAAGATTTACTTCAGGTTAAATGGGCAAGGTAAAAATATATAAAATAAATCAACATCTGTATAATTATGATCCTAATGTTCATTTGTTGGGATGATGAAAGTTAAACTGACTTACAAGTGGCAAATGATGCCAACATGCCTCACCCTAACATGTAGGGCTCTATACAATTTAAAAAGTCATCTGGAAAGCATTTCCTCTCTCTTATGAAGTCAAGTACCCTGGCTTTTTTCAGGAGCTCCTTAAAACAGACATGATTTTTTTTAGAGGCTCACATGAAGCTCTGGGAAAAAGTGGGCTGCTTTAATGAATAGCATTTCCAAATATCCTCAACCATGGTGGAGTCTTATAAAAATACAACTCTGAGCTACTTCCTGTATTGCAAAGAAGCAACAAAAGATAAATAATCAGTGAAGTAGAGAGAGAAAGAAGACAACACAGCTGGTTAACCCTTTTTCTCAATGTTTGATTAGATGAACTAATCAAATAGTATTGTGTACTGATTCCATTTCCTTTCCTTTGTATTAAGAAAAAATGCAAAAGGAAGATGTGAAAATTCCCAATAACTCTTCCTCCCATTATGTTTTATGAAAAGACATTTTGAATAAAGACCATTTTCTAGAATATTTATGCTTGCTTGATGCACTAAACTTCCTCCTCTAAAAATTATGAGACTTTTGATCTTGTCACCATGTTATCAAAGAGAAAAAGGAATGAAAAAATAATATTTGATTGGGTTTGAATATGGCACAATGTGCCTTTTCTCTTCTTGCTTTACTTTAGTACCAATAAGAAGAGAATATGTGTAGCTCAGGATTGAATGGTAGAGTCCTTGGTGCTCTCTGAGCTTGGTTGTTTGCTTCTAGACTTGTCTGCAAGCAAACAACCAAACTTTGAGGGCACCAAAAACTCCAATCACTTTTAGTATATAAATATATGAACTGTATTATTGAGACAATGTTGATTGTTTTACTTCACAAAGTATCTGCTTTAGGAAAATTGATTACTGATTCCATTAGCAAATCTTTGAAACAGGTGATTCTGAAATAGCTTTTTAAAAGTAAGGCGTGGTTATTAAACTCAGTGAACACAGAAAAATAGGGGAATGGAGAGGCATCTTTTAAAGCTATAATCTTGATTAGATAATTTACTAGAATCCATAATTTTGGAAGGATATGTTTAAGAAAGAAAGAAACAGATAAGACATGTAAAATATTAATCCTAATATCAATAAATAGTGAAGTTGTTTGTTTTAAAAACATTTTGGCTTTGACTTGTCATATTATTTCATACTTCCAAACTCAACAATAAATCTATGCTTCTCTTTCAGGAATTATTATTAGCACCATTTGGAATGATACTTACTGGCTTTGAGTCAGGTCAACAACAATTAGATCTTTTTCCAATAGTACAACAACAGCATAGGGTTCTTGAATTTCTACATACAAATAAAAATATAAACACAAATATTAGTGAATTAGATTATTAAATAAGGACCATATAACCATTGTTCTGAACAAATGCAGAATTTATATATAATCATAATAAAGAATAAAGCTCAGTTTTGATAGATTATGATATTATATTTTCCTGGAACATTGATAGAGATATTCATGTTCTTCTGATGATATGTTTAGTATCTCCTCATGTAAGATTAAGCATAAATATTGTTCCAATAAGCATACAGTATTAAACAGTATAATACTTCTACATAATGTTTCCCTGTGTAGCCTATCAAACTTTTATGGAAAGACTATTCCAATTCATGGCAAACATACTGCAGAGAGAGGTGGGGATGTATACAAGTATATTGAGTAATGATTAACTTTTACTTAATGTTATGTGTAAATCTTCTGTTTGCATATTCTTATGGAAAAAGCATGATAATCAACTTACACAGAATAGAACCTGAAAAATGCTAAAAAGACTGAAAAAAGTTAAATGATAGATTTATCATGTGACTTCAGTTTCTCTTGTTCTGCTATGACCATGACTGCACAACCATGGCTCGAAGAACTTGATGCTAGATGCATTGTCCTACAAACCAAAGTAGTCTTAAATTCATTATCCTCTGGTGGCAACCAATATTTTAAAATATTTCCATTTTTGGTAAGTAACCAGATCCACCATCATCCAAAATGTTGAGGGCAACTCAAGCATACCAGAATCTAGTCACCAGAATCAAGGTACAACAACCTCTGGACCAGTGGTGCGGTGGTGGAATTCTTTTTTTTTTTACTACCGGTTCTGTGGGCATGGCTTCGTGGGCATGGCTGGGGGGGGTCATGTTACTGGGTGGGCAGTTTCTGTAAGTAGGGCAATAAAGATTAAGCTAGAAACAACACCAGAATGTTTCTTTCCTGCCTTCCTTACAGGATTTATTTATTTATTTATTTTATTTATTTTATTAAATTTTTATACCGCCCCATCTCCCAAGGGACTCGGGGCGGTGCACAGCAAGTAAAA
>JANHFJ010004705.1:176773-187210 GCA_032468195.1 Cerberus rynchops | reverse complement strand
ATTGCTCTGTCTACCAAATGTGAGCTGCAAACTTCCTGATGGTCACTAGATTGCTTTTTGGAGCCCACACCAGGTAAATTAAGCCATTGCAGTAAGTATCTTTCTTCGAACAAAATGGGAGGGGGAAAAAAGATTTTGAAAGTTTGCAAGATTGAAAGTTGTGGGAGTATTTTGCTTCAGCCACGTATATAGATCTTTCCAAAGAAAAAGTCAGACCTTTTCCTTTGCGTGTCATGAGTAGATGAATGACCAACCAGTAAGTTCATTTAGTCAATTAACAATGAAATGGTATAATCCATGTTTGTGCCATGGCAGACGCATTTGACTCCCGATGCTGCCAATAGAAAGAAACTGGAACCCTATCCTTGCCATCCTACGGGACATTTCAACCTGCAGAAAACGGGCTAGTACCACCGCGTTACATGGAGGGAAAGGATTCAGTCCAAAGCCCTCAGTGAAACTAGACAGCAGGGACGACGGCTTCCTTTCACTCCCCATCGGCCCCGCGTTCGGAAACGAGCAAATCAAAGTCGTCTCACCCAACGAGTCTTACTGACATGCGAAGTTCCCGAACGAACCTCCCCGTTACCGCCAAACCTCACAAGTTTGCTTCAAGGCGGCTGCAAACGAAAGTCCGGCCGCGGCGAAACGTCACTACCGTGCGACTCACTGTCTTCTACTTTCTACCTCATTGAAAGTGCCTCCTCCCACCCCCTCTTGGGGAGCTCATGGGGCCAATTGGAATGAAAAGAATGTGTGATCGGCCAATAGAAGATAGGCTTGTACGAATCGATTTGTGATTGGTCTGTTTTAGGAAGAATGAAAGTGGCCTACGTCGGTAAGCAGCTTCTGGTAATTGCCCCTGAAGGGGAAAAAAATGGCTGCCTTAGAGAGGGTGAAGGTGCTTGTGTTGGGTGATTCAGGTGAGTGGGTGAAGGCGTGAGGAGCGACCGCAGCCGCCCTCCACGAAGAAGAACCCCGCTCTGCCGCTTTAGTGGCAAGGGGCAGAAATAATGCAGCAGGATTCCAAATTGGCTGTTATTTGGAATTCCTTTCCTGCTTACAATGTGGTTTCTTAGAAAACAGAACAAAAAACAGTGTAGCAGACAATACAGCTATTTCTTCCTTCATTTCTATAAAGTGTGGTTATCCACTTCCCGTCTCAACTGGTCTATGCAGTCAGTGTTTTAGATCTATGCTCTGCTGTGTATGTAAATGAGGCCATAGAACTCGATGGTATAAGAATTTCAAAAATGTTTCTACGAACGTACTTGATTAACCTGTTTGTTTCTTGAACTCGCATACTACAGTATAGAGGTGCAGTTGCAGAAACATTAGCCCTTCATACAAACATATTTGGGTATAGTGTGTTTGCAATAATTATTGGTATTCTTGCATGTCATCATTCTGCGGCAAGTTAATGGACTAAGACCAGACTTCACCTCCTCCCCATGTGCGTTTTGCTCCCTTCCTCCTCATCTTTGTCAATTTTAAATCAAGTGTAATGTGACTATTAATTGTTTTAAAATTTAAATATTTTTATTGGCGCTTTAATGATGGGTAAGCCTCTTAGAGTCACTTATAGGCAAGATGGGAGACATATAATTTAATCAATAATAGTACTCTTGTCTCCCCTCCCCCAATTTTTGGGACTGTTAAAATATTTCAAAAATATATCTGCTAGATGCAATAGAATCCCAGAATTGGAAAGAGCCATTTATTACCACTGAATCTGTTGTCCTACTCAGTACAAGAATCCAGATTAAAGCATTTCCAATAGATGACTATTTAGCCTTCACTTGAACTCATTCAGCAAAATAAAATTTATGATATCCTATTGCAATTTGTTTCATATGTCATTCTAGGCCTGTGTATTTGATATTTGAGTGCAGTAAAGAACTTTGCATTTGTCTCTTAAATTTCATTTAGTCTTTTTCTTCCCTATTAAAGCTATCAGGAATATAGAATCACAGAGTTGGAAGGGATCACAGATATAATCAGTCCAGTCCCTTACTCACTGCAGGAACTGCTAAAATATGATGGTTATGAAGAGAATATATTAAATGTACATGATGCCCGCCTCCCAGCAAGTGATTTTGAATATTAAGTCAAATCTATCTTAATTACAGTCTTTATGTCACAAAACAATAAAAGTCACAAAGTTACAGTCACAAAACAACAAAAAAGAATACAGTACATATTTTTACTTAGCAGTTTATTTATTTATTTAGCGTATGGCATACAATGGCAAAAAATCTACACATGCTAGACACAAAGCAGTCCTGACAGCCTAGTTTGCTAGTTCATTCTGTTGGATGCTTGCCCATCTATCCCTGAAGCATTGCAGGGGGTGAACTAGCTTTTCACCGATTAACCAATGGCACTTGGGTTACTGGCTCTTCCAGACTCTTCCGCTGCTCTCGCATCACCTCACCTCGTATCACGATGCCTCATGTCTGACCAGTTCCAGTGCTGGCTTCTGCTTTCTGCATATATGAACACAGCTAGGTTTTTCCCACTGAAGCAGTACCCATTTATTTACTCACGATATTGTATGCTTTTGAACTGCTGGATGGGCAGGAGCTAGGGATCGAGGGACAGGTGTTCGCTCCATTTTATGGAGCCAGGCTTGAATCACCAAAGTGCAAATAATTTCTGGGCAGCAGTTCCAGCATCACTAAGCCACTGTGCGCCACCACGTTCTCTTACTGGTATAACACACCACAGATCTTTGATTTTGTGATGATTTGTGCAAGGATTAACAACCAACTTTACTTAAATTTATTCAAGATAAGCCAAGTTACCTACAGGCTGCCATCAGTTATGACATACTCATCTAATGCTATTAATAAATATGTCAAACATGGAAGATGATATTCCAGTCATTTGAAGATATAAAACAGTCAATCTAATCTATCGTTTTTTCGAAAATCCAATTTATATAATACTTAATCTATTTTTTGCACTTGTTACATAGAACATAGAATGACAGAGTTGGAAGGGACCTTGAAGGTCTTGTAGTCCAACTCCCTGCTCAGGTAGGAGCCGCTATAAGAGCTATCTAGGGTGGTTTGTTCCTATTTAATTTCAGTTATATAGCAAAACTAAAATGACAGCAGAAATGTTAGTTTTGAAGGTTTATTTTATGATTTTGTTTCAGGTGTGGGAAAATCATCACTTGTTCACCTATTATGTCACAATCAGATGCTGGGAAATCCATCCTGGACTGTGGGCTGCTCCGTTGATGTCCGTGTAGGTAGAAACACCTGATAATTTGTGGTATTGTCTTTGAAATAATATATTTTAAATACAGAAAATTAGTAAAATTAGCAAAGACAAAGCATAATTGGAATGTAAGAGAGTTGATGAGCACTACCCATTATTGATAACTCTAACATGGCCAGAGGTAGAGGTGAGAAGGAAAGCAATATAGAAATATAAAAACAGAAAATGGACAACAGAAAAAGACCTAATGGTCCATCGAGTCTACCCTGTGAGGGTTTTTTTTTTCTTTTTAATTTATTCTTTTTAATTATTTTTATCTTAAATTTTAATTTTTGTTGGATGATGGACATGTGTTTATCCCAAGCATGTTTAAACTTAAAATATGATGGCCTAGGGAAGGTATTTAAATATTCATAGACTTACAGTGTTTTCTATAACTGATGTTCTGTTTTCTTCTGCATCGTTGCAAAAATATGCAATAAAAATTAGTAAAAGGGATGTACATTGACTGTATATAAAGTCAGTGGGATAGGAATGGAATAAAAGTAGAAAAATATTGGCCAAAAAGTGGAAAAATTATCTTTCCAGATTTTAGCAAATATATTCTGATTCTCTGATCCTCATAATTCTTGTGGAGAGTACAGTGGTCAGGTATTATTTGAAAGATGATGTTTTATACAGATTGGCTGCCAAGACATACCCGTGTTTCCCCGAAAATAAGTCTGGGTCTTATTTTCCTTTAGGCTTGAAAATAAGCACTTGGTCTTATTTTTGGGGAGGTCTCTTTTTTTTAGATGCAGGACGTGGCGAGCACCCCTTAATCATGGCCCATGGATCAGCTGAGCTAGTGAGAGCCAGGAGATGCCTTTCGTTCTTCTCCTCTTGGTGCCTATAGATGTTTCCGGCGCACTCTTGCCAGCCCCAGCCCCAGCCCTGCCCATGGCACCAGGCAACCTTATGCCACAAGTTTGACATCTGTGATGTAGTGGAATGCTGGTTTTAATTTATTGTTATTTAAAATGTATTTATGCTATGTGGTTTCTTGTTACCAGATTCATGACTACAAAGAAGGAACTCCAGAGGAAAAGATCTATTTCATCGAATTATGGGATGTTGGTGGTTCTGTAGGCAGTGCTAGTAGTGTGAAAAGTACACGTCTTATGTTCTACAATTCAGTTAATGGTAATGGATGCATTTTTAAGATCTGTTACAGTCTACAGAACTTGGTTTGATTTATGTAGACTGTGTTCCATAAATATTGCAAACAAGAATTTTACATTAAAGAACAGTTATTGACTGAATTTCAATTTCAAATATTTTACTTTCTTGGATAAAATGTATATTTGTAAGTGTCAAATTCGTTTAACATTTTTCCTGAACAGGTTTCTGGGTATATTTATTATTCATAATGTTTGTTTGAAACCAGTATATTTTACTTTGCAATAGGTTAAATTTGTTTATTCAATTTACAATTTACCCATCTTTCCTGGAGGCAGTGTATGAACTTGTATGCTGTATATTCTGTATCTATATCACTGCCACATATATGTACCTTAAAGATTTCTGGCCCATTCTTTATTTATATTCATGAAATTATTAAATAATGCATTACCAATACTAGTTTCAAAGTAGAATACCAACTATTCCTTACTCTTTAGCTTAAGATGCCTTAAGCTTTAGCTATATATACTTGGAGCTAAAGATATTCTATTCTAAATTTGTATTAGGACTATGGGTAGTATGTTAATTATTACCAAACACCACCCATTGACGGTCACCCAGAGGTTTTGTGCGATTCCATGTATAGATCGTATAATTACATTTCAGGTACAATCCAGTATTTCAGTATTATTTTTTTAGTTTGTTTTTCTGTGCAAATGATGCATAATGTATGCTAATTGTGAGTCGATTTTTTGACTCAGTGTCCTTCCTTTCTTTCTACCAGCCTTGAATTACATTGGCCAGAATGCCTTACAGAATAGTACAATGTAGGATAGTGCAAATACTTCTTGTATCTAATCAATTACTTCTTGTATCTGATCAATTTGATTAGGTTGGGACTTAGCTTGCATTGGTGCACAATTTACATTTGAATGACTATAGTTCAGAAACTGCTGAAGCAAGTAAAAAGCTAAATGGGGTTTAATTTAAATTCAGTTTCAGTTGAATGTAGTTGGTTTGTTTATTCCCTATGAAATTAGGAATGTCCCATTTTTATCACATTAAATTATAATTTTGTAAAAATATTTAAGGGCTCCATAAACTACTTTCAAAGCTTTCAGGGACTATAAATAATACATTTTTGCTTCACTATTCAGATTATTTAATAAAAAACATTTGAAAATATAAATAGCTTATATCAATATAAAAAACACATGAAGAAGTCATTCCTTACTTAACAACTGCTTGTTCAGCAATTGTTCAAAATTATGATAGTGCTGAAAAAGAAGATTTATAACCAGTCCTCAATCTTGTGGCTGTCACAATATTTTTGTGGTCATATGATCACGATTCAGCTGCATGGCAACTAGCATGCATTTATGACAGTTGCAGTGTTCCACAGTCATGTGATCATTTGCCAATGATCACAAACAAAGTGAGTGGGATGCTGGCAGGAAGTCACAAATGGCAGTCATGTGATATTGTACCGAATCATGGTGATTCACTTAATGTAAGTTGGAACCAATGTCTGGTGCAGTCATGTGATGTTTCCCTTTACAACCACATGGCTTCTCATCAGTTGCCATTCCCAATTGCAGTCAGTAATTGAGGATTGTCTGTACCTTATTGCCCGAAGATTTCCCCATTTCTGATATTTCCTCTGACTTGGTAAGGATGTTTAGTCACTGTTAATTTCTTTTGATCTAAAGATGTTAGAAAATATCCTTTGTTCATTCCCATGGTAACATCCTTGATTTAATTTGGGCTAAGGATTTGCAGCTTGCATTTTGTGCTTTATTCAATGGAGCCTAATCTAACAACTTCACTGTAAATAATTCTCTTCAAGGCATGTTTTCAAATTCGTTATTAGTTTGATCCATTCTATGTCAACATTGGTTCTTAGTTCCAGCCTTTGAAAAGGAGCTTGATTTATCCATAGCTGGATTTACAGAAAGTTCCAAGTTACATACATAAATTCAAATAGAAGTGTAGAATGGGGCCATCTGCTCTTACTGATTTTTTTATATTTTTGGAACAAGCATAGCAAAATTACCAGAAACTAATTTCAGCTCAAGCCAAATCCACATGACACTTTTTTTACTATGTTGAGGTCTTTTATTGTCATCTCTGCTATTTACATTTGAGAACTTTGTTATATAAAATCAAGATGCTCCAGTCATCCATCTGTATGCAGGGCTTATGCACTACTTCTGATGCTGCAAATTGTTCTTCTTCTAGTTTTTAATTTTTTCTAGTTACTGAAGCAATGGTAATTAAAATAGTTACAGAAGCTCCCTGTATTACTTGCTCTGTTCCTTATTTTTGTCATTTTTCACGAAATGACATTTTTCTGTCATTTTTAAGTAATATGCTGATCGATTGTTCTCTTTTGTCAGGATATTTTCCAGACACCCAAAAATATACTTGTCTTTTCTCTCTCTCTTTTGAAAGGTTTCCTGATTGGTTCGGTTTGTTTAGTTTTCATTCATTCTTTCTCATCTGAGATTGAGGTAGTTATTCTCTTCCAGCTTGTTAATTGTTTATCAGTTAAATAAATTGACTGACCCACTTTAGTCTGGGTTTCATATGGGTTATTCTACCAAGTCAGCATTAACCTGGGCCACTGGCAATGGGAAAATCAGTGTTGGTTCTGTTAGATTTATCCAGTATTTGCCCTCCACCCCCAGCCACAAGAAGTCAGTTTCCCATTATCTGGGGTTCCTTCTGTTGTTTTTTTACTTTGTGAATGAGCCTCTGGGTTCTCTGATATCTTCTTTTCAACTGGAATCTATCCAGACATATACAGTATGTGTCTGGTCTTCAGTGATGCAATATGGTCTTCTCTTTACCTGGAATTTGGAAAATATTGTTCTTAACATTTTTTTCTCTTCTTTGTCTTTCTTTGTTTCTTTTATTTCTGTACCTTTTATTTCTTTGAAAATAAATTACTGATATCTATTGCAATTTAGGTCCCACATTTAGTAAAATTCCAGCAGTAGTAAAATTCTCTAACTTTACATGTTATTGTAGATTTTTACTTCACTTTGAATTCTGATTTTTGCTTGTATGTTGTAGTTTTCTCTGAAAAATTTAACATCAATTTACATAGCTTTTTTGAATGCTTTAATTATAATACATCACTTTGAGAATTTCTGTTATTGAGGATTATAAAAATAGAATTAAGGAAAGTCCCTAAGACTTAAACTAAAAAATAAAAACAAAAGATGGGGAAGGAAAAGTTATTGCTGTTATTATTTCTTTGATCATTTTAATAAAGTTTTTTAAAACTATTTTTTCATTTTTATAATATTCCAGAATAAATTCTACATAATTGTTATTGTTTAGTTTTACATAACTTTTATTGCTGAAATAGTTACATCCTCATGTGAAAAAGACTGAATCCATTACTATATATTTCAATATGCTTTTGGTAATTTTAGGAAACATTTTTAAAAAGCTTTTCTTATTTAGGAATAATTTTAGTGCATGATTTAACCAACAAAAAGTCCTCCCAAAACTTGTATCGATGGTCTTTGGAAGCTCTCAACAAAGATATGACTCCATCTAGTGTCCTGGTGACAAATGGGTGAGTAGGCTGAATATACAGCTGTCCACTATCATTGTGATAACCATGTGAATTAGATGGAGGGATGACATGTCATAAGATTTTGAAAATGGGAAAAATGGGTAGGCTATTTTCTTTCAGAAAAAAAGAAGGTCCACCCCCTCTAACAATATTCTCTTTAGAAAACTGTGCTTAAAGAATATATGAAAGTCATAGTATGTGTTTCATACATAAGGAGTAGCAGTGACTGACAGTTTTAATAGCAAAAATACATCTAAATATATTCAACTTTACAAAGTAGAAAAAGAAAAATACATTGTTTATGGAAATTCTCAATCATCCAGGTCATGGTAGTCACAGAAGTGTTTTTCAATTCCCCACCATTCAGTCAGATCTGAAGAAGCTTCTTGGATGAGAAGTGAAATGTCTTCAAAGAAAAAAAAAACAAAGTCCATTTGCCTTTTGAAAAGCACCTTTAGGTTAAATACATCAATTTTGGGTAATGTTCATTACCAGTCAGAATTTATCTCCTAAACAAACAGAACACTTCATTAAAAGTGTTTCATACCTTTGCACTGAATACATTTTAATAATGAAAAATATATAATTAAAAATAATGGAAACAGGCTCTTTTCCCCAGAGTTGGGGCGATTTGGAGATAGGAAAATAAGAGATTGCTAAAGTCCTAAAGAGCACTTACCAGAAAAAAAGTAACCCATCGATCCCATTGTCAGATTATAGAATTTTGAAAACTACAGATGAAATCAACTTGATCGTATTTATTTAAAACATTTTTATATTCTCCCATCCCATCTTACAACAAATTGTGGCTCCCAATCAAAAATTAAAACAACATAAAGACAATATTAAAACTGTAACAATCAAATACAAAACCTGGCATGAAGTCAAGCTTCCAGTAGGCAGACAGCTCATCCCAGTGCTTGGGAGGAAAGCCAGGTCTTCAATGCTTCATGAAAAGTAGGAGGATAGAGGTCTGGAATGCTAGTGCAAATGGTTGTTTTTTTCTGAGTATTTGGGTAGTTTAAAGAGACTGTATAAAATTGGATTCCACTGTTGTAGCTACATTTCAGAGATGATCAGATCCTGCCTTTGCAATAGAAGAGTTAACATACGTGTAGCTTTCTAAAACTCAGGCTGAATTTAATGTAAAGGACCAGAGAACTAACCTGGTATGAGATAGCTATTAGGGGAGAAAGGAAGGAGCAATCCATTCCATTAAAAAAAGGCTTGATCAAGAGATTGCTCAATCCAGAGATAGAAGGAAGCATGAGAAAGAAATTTAAAATAACCACATCTTGATTTTATTTAGTATAAGATGGAACTAAGAGAAACTTGGACTGGCTTGCTATATACTGGCACAGTAAAGTATCGTTTTTGGAATCCTTGCAATGAGTGTTTTTTTATTTAGCCTACCTCGAAGGCCTGACACTGGATTTTCATAAACATGCTTTGTACATGTATATTATCTCTACGTTCCATTTGCCATACCCATCCTAGATTTGTTTGTTGTTATATTGTGATGTAAGAAATCTTAAGCAAGAAAAACATGTAATAAATTATTTCTACTTTTCATGTTTGATCACCATCCTGAAATTAAATCCAGACATGATGGAAATACTTTTGTACTTAGGGATTGGGGTGAAGCATCTTAAAGATGGGGTTGCATTCCCCCCCAAAAGAGCAAATGTCGATACATGGCTGTGGCAAAGGAGTATATTTGGGGAACTGTAGCTAGTGTGCAATCTGCAATACTTCACAAACTGCTTTATATCTTGTCTTCACTTTCCTTTACAGAGACTATGATCGGGAACAGTTTGCTGATAACCAGATTCCTCTGCTTGTCATAGGAACAAAATTAGATCAAATCCCAGAGACAAAACGCAATGAGGTCTTGAGCAGAACTGCTTTTCTAGTTGAGGATTTCAGTGCAGAAGAAATCAATCTGGTTTGTGTTATCCTTTATTTTGTCAGTTTGGATTGTTGACCATGAATTTATTTCAGAGAATAGTCATTTCCCCGAAATAAATCCTGCTTATTTTCCATTATCGCTGGAGGGTACCCTTAAGCTATTTTTTTCCCTTGCAGACAGAATCAAAGTATGTTATGGAGCTCCTAACTTCACACAGCAACTTTCCCACCAGTTCTTCGATCCTTCCCAATATTGTAGAGGCAGCAGTAAGGGATAATGTATGTCTATTGTCCATTGCAAATTCTTGCCATCACAGACACTTGGTGCTTCACGGTTGCCTATGGCTATACCATAGAATTTCAAGACATACACATTTATATTTTCCTCCTAGTTGCAACAGAAGAACATTTCCCAATCAGTCATCTGCTAAAAATCAAAGCCATAAAACTAGTTCCACTAGCAGACTAGTGCTCAAGAATTTTCAAATCAAATCAAATTTTATTCATCACATGCATAGACATACAAAGTACGAAATGCAGTGAAATGTGTATGCGAC
>JANHFJ010004697.1:6265-16713 GCA_032468195.1 Cerberus rynchops | reverse complement strand
GGTTCTTTGAGATGTGCACACCGAGGTATTTGAAGCAGTCTACTCTCTCCACCGGGCTTCCATTGATGACTGGGGTCTGGTATTTCCTTTCCTGTTTTGCACTGAAGTCTACTACCAATAATCTGATATTGGTAGTAGAATATTACTAATATTCTTTAGAATAGTAATTTGTGTTGGTTTTCTAAATAAGTTGTACAAAGTGCACAATAGATTATACAAAAGATTTTGCAATGTCATTTTTTTAGTACAATTATCAAATAGCTTGCTTGTGGAATAGAAGTCATCCTTACATAAAAAATGGCAGAACATCTTCTTTCTATTATTGTTCCCACATTTAGCTACTTTAAATACAAGATAAACTAACTGATGGTTTATGCCAAATGGAGACTAAAGATTTATTATTCTCTTCTATCCTTCTCCTGATTCAAAACATATTTATATAACCAGTCAGGGAGAACTGACTTTTGGGGAATTCTATAATCTTATACCTGGGTATAAATCCCTCTGTACAGAATAAATACTGCTAATGTATTTTAAATCCTGTATTGCTTCATAGCGGATGTCTTGGAATGCCTCCATTAGCTCTTTTTTTTCCCCCCCCCTAAACCACCTGATTTCCTGGACTTAGCTTAAATTGTGTTGATCTTTTATTTGAGATAATTTGAGCAGAGACCAATGTGACAAGGTTTTGGAGCTATAGAAGAATGCTCCCATCATCCCATGAAGGCTAGAATGTTGGATCTGTTAAAGGTCATCCATGTTTTAATTTCAAAGCAAAATGCCTATGTTATCAGTTAAGCTTGAATAAAATATTAATAGCTTGCTAATTAATTAATTAATTTCCCAGATCCAGCTGCATTGAATCATTTTGTTGCTTTGAGCATGATGAGCATACTTGAGAGCTTCCATTTATACTGGATTTGTGATTTGGACCTAATGGTGTTGTTTCCTCGTCCACAACATTGCATGTCCTATTCTCTGGATAGAATATTGATTGATTGCCCCTGTTGAAGTAAATCGAGCCAGATTTTGTAATGGGAGGATTACATTTTGTAATGTTAATGATAGTATTGTAGATGAGAAGGCTCTTTTTCCTTTCAATTCAACTTTGAATTGAAGAGTGGCATTTAAATGGGAGAGGCTCTAATCCACAGGTATCAAACTCATGCATCACACTGCCATCACGTGAGGTATCACAAAGTTTTTTTTCCCTTTGCAGAACTGGGGTGGGTATGGCCTGCACGTGACACATCTGATTCGCAGGCCACCAATTTGACACCCCTGCTCTAGTCTTGTGACATTGGGTCATGTCAATGTCCATGGGATCACATCATTGAAATTGCTGGGAGTTTGTTTTAAGTAGGTTATGTTGGCAGCTGGACATGTAACCCAATTCCCATTGCCTCTTGGGTAAATAATTAATTTACACAGACTAGATCATCAAAATAAAATCCTATATCCTAATATGTCATGCTAATGGCCTTAAGATGCAACTGCTTTCTTAGATGAGCAAATTGTACTGTGTTGAAGTATTACAGGCTGAATACTTCAGCAAATCTTGCCAGCTACCGTATTTCCAAACTTAGATGCTTTTTGTTAGTTCTCAGAAGGAAAAACATCAGTATTTCGTACTTATTCATCAGAATTCTTAGGACCAAACTGTATGAGGAGAAGCCTTTCATGTCATTAGCAATTGTGTGGATGGATTTTAGAAAGTAAATACCAAGTCATGCTCTTATCCGTCCACCACTAATCTAGAGAGGAACAAATTGGAGAATGCTACTCTAAGCTAAATGTTAACCGTGATCTATATATACACGCCATTCTATTTGACAGAGGATGTTAATTTTTATTTTACACATTCCACAAATACCTAACAAGGAGATAAAGAGGAAGAGTGTATTTTCCTCCACTGCTATGATTCAGTCCTGATCTCTGAAAAGTTTGGTCATTATTTTAATAGGCTGAGAGTTAATGGTCTGTTAAGCTTGCATCTATTGCTTCTATTCCTGTCTTCAGAATGCTTTGATCTCCCTCCCAACCTATTATGTTGCAAAGAGCTTGCCATGCCTTTTTGCAGGTCCTTATTTTCTGCCAACGGTGCTCTTCATTTTTGGAATTTTGGAGGATCCCAAAGATGTTGCACTGTAGATTTTGCTTCCTTGCTGAACTTGCATAGTCTCTCTGTTCCCTTCATCCCTTTTTTAGCATTTGCTGATAAATATTTTTAATTACATTCATTACAATACCTTGATGTTGGTTTTAACTCAATGTTAAAAAAATTCTTTAGGCTATCAATATACTGTAGAGAATGCTCAATTGTATGTAGGAGATATAGATACAATTGTCATGGAGATTTTTGCTATGTGTTTCATCAGTGACAACCCTAAATCCATTTCTGTTTCTGATTCATTCATATTTCCAACAAATGAATGGGATGTTGAACTGAAGTCCATGATCATTGCTTATCCCAGGTGAGATCAAGGGCTGTTTTATTCGGGGGAAAACAATTTTGTTGTACCTAGTAGGTGGAGCTTAAGAGTCTGATTCTGAATTTGCATTAAATACAGGATAACTCTAAATAATTGGGGAGAGGAATGCATGCATCTGGGGTTATATCATTTTAATAATAATATTTACTGATGCAATTTTTGCCCTCCAAATGTTAGAAGTATAGAGATGGTCAGAAGGAGCTGTATTGTGTCTTTGTGGATTTAGAGAAAGCGTACTACAGAGTGCCGAGAGAGGAGCTATGGTACTGTATGAGGATGTTTGGAGTGGAAGAGAAGTATGTCAGAGTAGTTCAGGATATGTACGAGAGGAGTAGAACAGTAGTGAGATGGGCTGTAGGTCAGACAGAGGAGTTCAAGGTGGAGGTGGGGCTACATCAGGTATCAGCTCTGAGTCCCGTCTTGTTTGCTGTGGTGATGGACAGGTTGACAGATGAGGTCAGACAGGAATCTCCATGGACAACGATGTTTGCGGATGGCATTGTGATCTGTAGTGAGAGCAGAGAGCAAGAGGAAGAACACCTGGAAAGGTGGAGGTTTGCTCTGGAAAGAAGAGGAATGAAAGTCAATCATAGTAAGACAGAATACATGTGTATGAACAAGAGGCAGGGAAGTGGAACAGTGAGGTTACAGGGGGCTGAGGTCAAGAAAATGCAGGAGTTTTAAGTATTTGGGGTCAACAGTTCAGTGTGATGGGGAGTGTGGGAAAGAGGTGAAGAGGCAATGCAGGCGGGTTGAAATGGGTGGAGAAAGGTGTCAGGAGTGTTGTGTGACAGAAGAGTGTCAGCAAGAGTAGAGGATGCCGAGGATAGAGGTAGGTGGAAACAGATGATTCGCTGTGGCGACCTCTAACGGGAACAGCCAAAAGAAGAAGTGATTTATTATTGATAGGATTTCACACTATCTACGTATGGTAAGAGGATTTATCAGAATTTTGTAGAGTAGATCAATATTGTTTCTGTCTTAGAAACATACCGCTAGTAACAGTTAATACAGCAGGAAAAATTGTACTTCAGTGATAGAATATCTAGGTGTTGTGCTTCAAATAAACTATGCACATTTTAATCTGCACAATGTTCTGACTGTAGAATTAAAAGTCTTGAATAATTAACAGTTGCTTTTCACTGAGAAAGAAGGCAGAGGACAAAGCAGAAGAAGAGGCAAACAGCCAGGAAGGAACAGCATTAGAAAGGGAATTATACAAATGTGAGAATGTACATCTCCCATCAGATGGCTATATATGAAAAACTTCATAAATCCTTTCTCTTTCTCCCAAAAAGTTCATAGAATACTACTTCTTCACAAAGAACAGGAATTTTAAGATAATAATTATTAGCACCTTCTCAGTGTAATGAATGTATACCTATGGAAATACTGGCCATATTTGCACAACACTGAAAACCCAATGTTTAGAGTACAAATGATTATAAAAGCAATGCAATACCACTCACCATTGACTTAAATGCTATCTTAAATCGTATTGCTTGTGCAAAAGGAAACAGTTTGTTTCTCCAGAAAAGCTAATCCTGTCCATTGTATTTAATATTGGAAATATTAATCACAATAACCTTGTTGACAATGAATGCACATTGTAATGAATCAAGAGCAGGAGTACCGACACCTGCATGTGAATGCACACACACACACACACACACACACACACACACAGACACACCCCACAACACAGAGTTTCCTCTGGGAGTAAATCCTGCAGTTTTCCTTGTCAGCAAAATGTCAGTTTGCCCACATACTTTCTCACTTAAAGGACATTCTGTCCCCTCTTTGCCAAGGCAGTATTTTTAGTGTGCTCTAAACATTGAGCAAATGCAGATAGGATGTTGTTGGATACTGCTGCCTCACTCCCACAAACCATCAGTGCTTCCCACCACCCCCACATTGAGATCCTAGTAGTTTACTGTTGTGGTTGTGATATTGCAATGACATTTTGAAGCATACTGAATTCCCTGAAGGAAAATCCGGAGGGTTGCCCACTCTTCATATTTGGGGAAATTAGTATGAAAGTTAAATATAAAAAACACAAGAAATTGCCATATGCCGCATCGCATGTATAATTCATTCTAGCTGACTTATAACTCAGTTTTGCCTATTCTCAAAGGGCAGGTAACTTTCCAGGTGTTTTGCATCACAGCTTCCACAATTTCTTACTTTGCTGGCTGGACCTGATGGGAACTGAAGTTTATCCCATTTGAAAAATGTCAAATATTTATCCTTGGTCCATATCAATAGAGTGTGGTTCTCCACAGTAAATATTTCCCAGCATAACTCAGAAATAACAGGGATTGAAGTTTAGAAGTTACCTCATGTAGCTCTTCTTGATAGGAATGGGAAGATGTATTTGTCCACTGAAGGCACTATCCAGTTACCGTATATCTGTTGAGACAGTCTTATTTTTTTTAGCATGAAATCCTTAATAAAAGATCTTACCTTTCTTTGGGAATGAAAGCACTGCATGCTTTCAAACTCTTGAATCTGATGATTTTTTATGAGTTCCATATACCAATTATAAAACTCTTAGGAAAAAGCTCTCTTTGGTAGCAAAGGTCTACAGTAGACAATAGATGACAACTTCACAAAACAAATCTTCAAGGTGCTGAAGGCCACTTGGAAATAGGGTGAGATGATCTGGAGCATTTCCCTTTAGGTTCATATTCTTGAAATAGGATCCTAGGCCTTGTACAAGGTATATAGATATGATCCTAGATATGCGTTTATTGTTCCTCGTGCAATGCTTCATACAACTTCAAGAAAAAATGGCATTTCTGTCTGAACACATCCAGTAGTAAAATATGTTGTATAGACAGGCATCAAGTTACAATGGCACTGAAAAAAAAGTGACTTATGACCATTTTTTCACACAACTGTTGTAGCATTCCATGGTCAAGTAATCAAAATTTGGACACTTGGCAACTGGCATGTAGTTATGATGGTTGCAATGTTCTGGGGGTCATGTGATCACCTGTGACCTTTTGACAAGCAAAGTCCATGGGGAAACCAGATTCACTTAATGATCATGTTACTAATTTAACAACTGCAGCAATTCACATAACAATTGTGGCAAGAAGTCAAGTCAAGTAGGTTTTAAAGGTGATAAATGGGGCAAAACTCATTAACAACTGTCTTGCTTAGCAACAGAAATGTTGGGCTCAATTGTGGTTATAACTCAACAACTACCTATATATGTTCCTTTCTTTGAAGCTCACCAGGTAAATATTTTGCCATGTTTCATTCCAGGTTGTGAATTTTTGAAAAATTCACATACTTACGAGTGATAGAAAATGAAGAGTGTTTTTTAAAAACTATTTTCAATAAATACTTATTAAACATAAAATGATAAATCTTTTCAGAAGACCAGTTTTTTTTCTTGTGGTGGAAGTGTTGAAGCAAAACTTTGATAGTACATTAGCACAACCACAGCAATTCCAAAGCAGCATGCTGTGTGCTTTGTGAAAGAAACAATGAGCGTATGGGAATTCATGAATTACCAAGAAACTCTGATAAATTTTTGTATAAAGCAGGGTTTCCAAATGGATAATGTTTTTCTTGCGCTGCTTCCTCTTTCTTCACCTTCTTGGTTCTCCACTTCGATCTACATTAACTCAAAGTCAAAATGTCTGCTGGCCTCCTGCCTAACCTCTTTCTCCAGCCTAAGGAATAGGAAGCTTGACAGTTTAGTCATTTCCATCAAAACAGTTTGCCCCCTCCATTGAATGGATGTGGGACGGAAGAATTTCTTCAGACTGTCTTATTGTTTTTCCTGTCTTTCCATTACAACAGTTCTAGATAGAGCATTTATTCTTAAAGGCAGCTCCCTCAGATCAAAAGGCTCACACAGCTTCCAATGTGAGCTGGACTAATCTGGGATAATTACCGGTACTATATCAACTTGGGTTAACATACAGATCTCATTAAACAAATTATGTGGTGGTAGCTTTTTGGGAAGGGAGGGGAAAACACTCAAAGGAGCCACTTGAGGAAAAGGTAGGTTGGCATTCACGGTAGCACACATAGCTCTCATTAGGCATTTGTTCCCATGATAGGATTCCGTAGGGAATCTCCGTTGTGGAAATTAGTCCTGCAGGAACTGTACACTAACATTCTCAAGGACAGAAATTTTCCTTGGCTGTCCTGAAAACATTAGTGGAACTTTTTTCTTTTAAGCAAAAAGTAGAGGTATGCTCCATATTTCTTGTTGATTTTGCTTATAGCCCTCCTAGTCAAATAACTTAAGGGCTTACCCATAATACAGACCAAGCATTTGTTTTTGTTTCTGTTCCAGAGCTCAAGTTTTAAGATTTAGAGGGAGATAAATATCAGTAGAATTCTAGGAGATACTTCTTGTTGAGTAGAACAGTTTAGGATTTTAATTAATGAATTAGAAGGAGGGTGGGTTTTCCCCTGTTTGGAAACTGAAAGAAAAGGTTGGCTAGTCATTTGTGGGGTATTTGAATTCTTAATTTTTGATTAAGAAACTGTTGTTCTAGATGTTTCATTCTCTTTATTCATTCTTTTAGAACCTTTTATGATTCTATTAGCACCCTGTAAGATATAGATATGTAATGTTGAGAATTATTGGGAAATATCATCGAAGAACAAATAGTTGTCATTATTAATAGTATGTAATGATAAATATTTAAATTCATAAATCCTTAAGCATATTTTATATTTTAATGTAAAACTACATCAAAATGTGCCTGGAGCATCTTTATAATGCTGACAGCTAATATTTGACAATATTAAAATAGCTGTTTAACTCTATTTTAAAAACAATACAATATGCAAACTACATTCACTCTACATTTTTTTACTTGAGAACTCTGTGGCTTGTGATTCAGAAATGAAAACTGCAGTTCTTTTTCAGAGATTGCTTAGTACTGTTAACAAATCAGTTCCCAGCTGGGAAATCTGTTAGCTATAGATTTTGTGTGTGTGTGTGTGTGTGTGTGTGTATACACACACACAAGGTTTTTTTAGATTCACTAAATAATTTAAAAAACCCAAAACCCTATGGTGATACAGATGGAGATGGTTCGTGAAGCCTAACCTAGGAAGAGCATCTCAACAGCTCATGGATGTTTTTCTTTGTTTTGAAAGATTGGAAATGTCTATGTTTTCCTTATCTGGAGTGTGGCATATATCACCAGACACCATTTTAGTTTCTTCGGTGCTTAGCATTCTAGGATTAAACCATTGAACAAAAAAACGTTTTAAAAGCCTGTTGGAAACAATTGTAAGTTACTCTCATGTCTCCCCAGCGCTTTCTCTGAGCACAAAGCCTTTATTGTGAGGTGACATTTCACAATGCTTTCCCCCCCTTTTCATAAATGCAGAGAATTAGAGCATCTCCTTCTCCCCGCCCCTTGCTTTTTACAGCTTCTGCTTTAAAAGCAACAACCACTATCAGTTTGTGGGCAAATCTCTTCAATATATTATCTGTTAGCTGTGATTTGTTAATTAGATCCCTGACCTTCTGTGATGCTTTAAAATGCACCGGGCATCATAGAAGCACAAACAGTTTGGGTTGGCAAGAAATATCTGTTCCAGATGTTCGGTGATTTTAATGACTGTAGTCAGTGACATGCATCCTATTTTCTGGCTATAAAAATTTAACCAACAGCCTCTACAGTGAATTAGAGCAAAGGATGAAGGAGGTGGAAAACAGATTTAGCATTTAAAGGAGGAAAAGGGCATCACTGGGTATAAAGATACATGGTAAATGATAAGTAAAGACTCCATGTTGTTGTCTGTTTTAATTCATAAGTAGATCTAAGCATTGCATATGTGGTATCATTTATAACCAAGTGAGCAGTAATGGAATTAATTATTCAGTGACAGTTCTGTACAGGGACAAATTCCATAATGTTTCTCAGATATCCATTGTCTTTTACCGATAATCTCCATTTAACAATCTCTTTTCTAGTACCTTTTCCTGGTAGAACCATTGTCTTCTGAGAATGCCTTTCTTTAGATTTAAGTGCATCTTCATTGCATCTTTGAGTAGATATTAGAGACATTACATAACCTGCGGTAATTTATGCCATGGAATTAGGCAATCTTCTGGGGAGGGGCATAGTTGGCATTTTGTTGGATGCGATTTTTTTTAAAAATGGGTGCTATGTTGGGCCTGATAGGTTAAAAAAACAATTATACCACATAGTTAGTGAATCAGCCTTCTTGGGTGTTCCTTAGTTAATTCAGTGGAATATTTAGGTAGCTCAGAGCCATTCCTGTAAACAAAATGTAAAAGGTGCATTTCCCATTCCTATTTAATTGTTTTTATTAAAAGAATACATTTTTTAAAAGATGCCAGAAATATCTTTGTGACTTATAGCTCAGTTGGTGAGGTTTGTTTGCTAATATTTTATAAAAGTTAACCTCAAAGATTTAAAGTGGCCATTTTTTAAATGTATGGATCGGTTGAATACTAACTACCCCTGGAGTCTAGAGTCAAATCCCTCTTTAGCTAAGAAGTTCATCAGATGATCTTGGACCAATGGCCCATCCTTTATTTTAATGCACTTCAAAGGATTGTTGTGAAGACAACACATAGAAGAAAATGTACACTGTCCTCAGTTTCTTAGAGAAGGGGAGGGTTAAAATTAATTGTTAATTGTTTCATTAATTTTAACAATAGTGCAGTCTCAGAAAATGCATATGTCTAACCCTTGATTTGAGGACCAAGATATAAAAGTACTATTTTATCCACACTTCAATAAGGCATGTTTGGTATTCTCAGAAGAATGAGTTACTGCTATCCTGATACAGAGAAATGAATTAAATGTGTTGCTTCTACATTATGGATGTCGTTTTTTAAAAAAGAAAGCAAATATTTTTATACATGTAAACACATAAACGCGGGCTACACATTTTTCCTGGCTTTTATTTAACAGGATTATTCACATTGGCGGAACTGCATCTAATGGACTGCCTAGGAATTCTGCAAGTTAAAATCTGATTCCAGTGCATCTGATGTGCAGTAGATTAGAGAAAGTCAGAATTGTTTCAGCCTGTACTCTCATTTTGTCATGAACATTTTTTTGTAGGGAGGATTCAACATTGTGGTTCCTTATTCTGCCTAACTTGTGAATCATTCTGCTTTTTCCATGGCCTTTTTAGATGCAGAGCTTATCTTTCTCTTCCTGTTTTAAAGAACGAATTAGATTTAAACCAATATAGTGCCCCTATTACACCTTATTTTTAGCAGGCCGGTTTTATTATTATCTTGGATTACATAACAGTCTTTTGTAAGGGATTTTGCTCCATTAGAGGATTCAGAAGCAGGGCAGAGAGTTGGGAAGGAATTGAGGGAAGAGCAGCAAAACAATTTACACCATGCCCATTGTTGTTTTCCTTTTCCTTTCCTTTCCCCACCTCTATTAAATCCCATTGTGTCAAAAGGCCTGTATTGCAGAGATGCTACATCATAACCATAATCACACCATCCTGCCTTTTTGGCAGGACAGCATCTCCTTCAATTCCATCATGTGATTTGGCAACATGCCTTTTCTGATTAAATCTGCAGCATGCTATTCTGTACTGTAGAGGTGACATTGGGATAAACTGAGAATTTCAGAGAAAGCTGAGTTATTTACAAGCAAGTTTCCTTCTGCTTAAAAGATCTTGACCATTACAAAAATAAACTCTCTGTAAATAGGTCTGTCTCAACAATGTTTGCACTAAACTACTGTTTTATCTGTATGATCTTTTAACCTTGGAGGGGATTTTCAGTTGCTATCTCTTGTAAGGTTATATGTTGAGAAAAAATTAGCTTTCTTAGCTAGAAAGCTAAAGTCTCCTGAATTCATCATCTAAGGCAGGGGTCGGGAACCTTTTTGACTCAGAAAGCCATGAAAGCAAAATATTTGGAAATTTATTTCAGTAAGAGCCATATAATATATGTTTAAGACAGTGGTCGGCAAA
>JANHFJ010004694.1:294906-306934 GCA_032468195.1 Cerberus rynchops | reverse complement strand
GCCATGGAGCGCTTTAAAGGTAAGTACCAACACCTTGAAGCGCACCCGGAAGGCCACAGGCAGCCAGTGCAGCTCGCACAGGAGAGGTGTAACATGGGAGTTAAGGAAATAAAGGAAGATAATGAAGCCTAAAATTCCAAATCAAAAAACTACCCCATTGTTGGGAAAACAATAATTCCTTGGCAGAAGTAGGGGCATTTCAGCCAAGATTCTTCATATTAAAGATTACAAATTGTCATCCTCAAAGCTATGAGAATAGAGAAAGTAATATAATTCAATGGCAAACATTCCTTAGAATGGAATATTATGAAACATACCAGGGAAGCAATATAAAGTCATAATCATGCTGTTCACATATAAACAATAGCATTCACAATTTTACATAAAATATACAGAATGCTATCATTATAGAATTAATATTATACCTCTATAATTATAAGGTAAATTCATGCTACTTTTGAATTAACTGGCTGCATTTGATTTTACAGATAAAACAAACAAACAAACAAAACCCCAGATTCCAGAGATGCCCTGTTTAAGATTGTCCTGCTATTAAATGTCTTGTATATTAGAAAGCGTTTACAAGGAAACTGCAGTCAGTTTGAAAAAATGAGGAGAAAACTATATTGTTTTAAAGCATAGCAAGAATAAAACTGAGCTTTATTTTTATTCAGACAACTTTAAGTTAATGAAACAAAATTAATTTTAGATATATGTTACCCAACAGTTGATGAATTGCTCCTTGATCACAAAGGTCAACATTCACAGCATCATCACCAAGAGATACAATTGGATTCAGGACTCTCAAGCAGAAGCGCATCTGTGAAAGTTTGGTGCCACGACCACCTGTACCATGGAAACTATTACCTTGAGTAAAGAAGGGATCTGCAAAGAAACAAAAAATATTCATTTTATTTCAGATTACACTATAAAGCCTTTCATATTAACATGTTTGAAGCATTATTTTAAATGTAAGCATTCTACTATATTACTGTAATATAGATATTTCCCTAATATTTAATCAAATATCTAATTATATAATTCTAAAGTTTAATTGAACATATAATCTTCATAGGAAAAAGGAAGACTATCATGGCTCTTTGATATTCTGTTAAAAAATATGCTGTATATTTGGGCTTCAATCTCTAAAGCTGCATGGTGGCAGAGAACATGCAGAAATTCCTTGCTACTTATATAAGCATTTTTAAAAAAATATTGGGTTTTGTTCCCAGAAAATGTTTCTATGTTTTGCACTTAATAGTAGTAACTTAATTTAGTAAAAGTTTTTTATTTCAAATTTTTCCATACAGTAATCCTCAATTTGTAACCACAATTGTGCCCAAAATTTCCACTGCTAAATGGGACAGCTATTAAGTGAGATTTTGTACCATTTTATGCCAAGTTGTTGAGTGAATCACTGCAGTTGCTACAGTAATTCACAATTCAAACCCATTGACCTTGCTTGTCAAAAAGTCACAAAAGCTGAGTATATGATCCAAAACCTTTCAGCTGTCATAAATACATGCTAGTTGCCAAATGTCCAAATTCTGATCATGTGATCAGGTGATGCTGCAACAGTCATGTAATATCTTACTCTCTTATAAGGATAGAGATTATGTAGAAAACAAAGCAGGATGAACCTGGAACATATAGTTCTTAGCTTAAAAGCAAATTTATCTCTCTATCAAAAACCACAGTATTTCATTAGCAATAGCATTTAGATACTGCTTCCCAATGCTCAACAGCTCTCTCTAAGTGGTTTATAAAATCAGCATATGGTCCCCAACAATCTAGATTCTCATTTTACTAATCTTAGAAGGATGGAAGGGTGATTCAATCATGATCATGTCAGAACCGAACTCCCCACAGTGAGCAGTAAGTTAGCCTGCAAGACTGCATTCTATTCACCATGGCTAAAAATAATCTTGCCTTATTGACTTACCATTGCTCACACACCATTCCAGAAACAGCAGAAGGCGAGTATTTCCCTGACACTGCATATAGTCTTCTATCAATAAGGGAGCCATTGTTGCTAATGTAGCAATAGCAAGAAGCTGTAACTCTTCATACTGTGCTGCAGACATATCAAGTGCTCCTCCCTTTTCATTTGGTTTTAAATAATTAAACAAAGCCAATATAACTTTACCCTCATGCAATAGCTAAACAAGGAAAGGAGATAAAATATAATTTGAAAAGAGAAATCAGTTTGAATAGTAAAAGGGTAACAATAACAATATACTTTTGACCTTCTCTTGCTAGTACATGCAGAAAGCATTTTTTAAAGTTATGTAAAATTTGAAATGTGATGCTCCCTGTATACTATTGGTTTGCTACTTTTGATAGATCTCACAATGAACATAGAAAAGGAGAAAAATGTGTATCTCCTGACTTCTCGGTCATTCACAACCACAACAACCAGCCACAGCCTCTCTCTTACACCCACCCACCCACACCAAATTTTATTGATTCCTCTGATTATTTTCTTTGGGGAGTGGGTACGCAGGATGCAATCTATCTGAAACTGTTGTTCTATAGTTTGTACTTGACAATAAAGTGTTCCTACTTTACTCTATGAATTTATATAATTATTGGGCTGTTAATTTCTCTCTGAATATACTAGCTATTTTAGAATACCATACTTCTAAGGGAAATACTTGCCTATGTATTTTGACATCCAGAAATGACATAACAAGTATGAAGCTTTTTGGTGCTAGTAGCTGAACATACCAGTGCTGTCCATTTCAACATAAATGTATATTTACAGATGTATTAATAGAACTCAAGTCTTGAGGAATTATGATTCCTTTCAATTATTTTATGACCTACCTGAACAGAACATAAATCTTTTGCTAACACAGTAAGCATGTTAAGCAGCAGCTTTTTCAGCTCAAAGTCTTCATAACAGGAAGTAAGCTTAAGACCTTTTACCAAAGAACTATGATTTTTCACTGTGAATGAAATGAAACACATTTTATAAATAAAAATCCATAATCCACATTTACATGATAAAGTATTAATGGTTAAAATACTTACTTTCATCAAAAGTAGCAAATAGTATTAATTGCTTGGAAAATCCAGTTTCCTAAATACACATACACATAAAGTTAAGATATGTACAAAAAGTGTCGGATTTATATTTGTGCTATTTTTAAATTTATAATACACTAAAGCATATGGAAATATTTTGAACAACGGATGGATGAACAGAAATTACTTTTTAGAAAATATAAAATGGCATTTGTAAATCAATGTAGCTCTTCACAAACATTTGAAATGGACCAATTTAGGATTATTTTTTGTTCACGTCTTAAAAAGTAACAGTATTATTAATTTTAGTGATATGGCAACAGACAGAGCCCTGGAATAAGGAAAGGAGTAGATCCAATTCCCAAGATGAAATATAATTTCCCAAATACTTTAAAAACAAATGTCTCTGTAAAGACAATTTTATATACAGAACTAATTAGATAAAAACAAAACCAGGCATTTTATTGCTCTTAGTAGACTTGTAACAAAGCTTTCTTATGATCAATGAGGAATGGACCACCTATTAAAGAATTAGATCCTGATCAAGAGACTTATATTAGGCCAGAAGATATAACCTTGCAGCCAATTTGTCCAAAGCAAAATATGACAATATAAAATGATAGCTGAATAACAAAGAAAAAAAGAAACAAACATAGAAGTAGTAATCTCTAATTCATAAATCATTGACAAGTAAAAATGATGTAGGTTCTGGCTTTTATTATTCATATTTTCTTTGCATTTTTTACAGCAAATTCATCTCTTCTTTCTCAAATGGATAACAGATACGCCACAATAGTATCCATTATATTAATATGCAAACTAATGCACAGTAGCATAAATATGGGCACTTTGATAAGATGATACAAGAAAATATATATTTTAATACAGCATAAAAGTACTAAGACATGACAAACTTGTGGTGTCATGTTGCTGTCATGTGACATTTCATAATGTTTTTTTCCTTTGCAGAGCTGGAGTGTGTGTGTGATGCACCCGGCCCATGGGCCGCCAGTTTGACACCCCTGTACTAAGATAAAAGCACTCTCACACACACATACACGCAAAAGGAAAAAAGAAAAACATGATATTTGATCCAATTATATTTTACAACGCTATTAAGCTATTAAGTGTAAAATTTGAATCTAGAAAAAAAGTCAACATTAGAAGATTACCATCTGTTCTACAAGTTTTTCCATGTTGATTCTCATATTTTCATAGGAGTTAATTTCTTATTTTCTGTGTCACAACTTCTGAAACCTTATCATTTAATAGACATTTTTTATAAGCTAAGATGTCATTAGGCCTGCCATATTTAATTGCCATCACTGAAAACACAATTATATGGTTTTCTCTATAGCATAGTATAGAAATCCAAAACAAGAAATAATTATTTAGAAAAACATAAATGTCTTTTTTAGGGAAGAAAGGTTGTGGCTATGCTAAAAAAGCTGGCACTATGATGATAACAGAACATGTAACTAATTCTCAATATTTACTTTTAATCACTCAAAATTCAAAATCAAGTATACATACAATCATTGGAGCTCCTGGGTTCTCAGCAACAAGGGTAGCTATCACCAAAATGTCATTTCTTAACTGACGATCATAATGGCGGAAACCATGTGTAAGTAAATTTGTAAATGCTTCCTTCAGAGCACTAAGTAAAACAACACAATTCTATATTTTAATACCTATGCTTTTTCTAATTGAAAATATAATATCATTCCTAGATATGGTACTGAAATTCTAAACAGTACTTAGTAGTCCTCACTTAAAGACATTTATTCAGTGACTGTTCAAATTTAAGACAGTATTGAACAAATGGTAGGTCCTCTAAAATTACAGTCTCTACAGCATCTCCGTGTTATGATTTTTATATTTTTGATCTTTGGTTTAATATATACCAAACTAATAAATGTTACATAGCAAAAATTCAGAAGGCAAAAGTAGTTAGTCCATAATCTATTGATTTTAGTATTTTAATGATGCAATAAATATTTTATATCAATAAATGATTCAAATAGAATGGAACATTAGTAAAAGATGCTTGTTCTACCTTTCTTTTTAATATATATGAAAACTACAAGATAAAAATGCCAGCTTCTAATTTATAAAGTAGCATGTAAAATCTAGGTTTATATATATATTAAATATGCTTAACTGTACACATTCCAAGTTACTGAGTTGTTCAATAATTTGTTCCTTGGAGGTTTTTTCTAATAAATTCCAAAGGATTTCTGAGGAACGGAATAATAATTGCCCAGATGGGTCAACATCATTCAGATGAGAACATAGTATTCTTGGTGCTTGAGCTTTCATCATAAGTTTACAATTTGCTTCTGAAATACAAAAGGATTGATAATTAGCTTCCTTCAAATTGCCATTATTTTACTGAAAAAGAAAGTAAAATAGATAAGGATTAGCTACAATATTTTAAAAACATAAATCATACTAACCAGAAATAGAAAGATGTTGCAAAGTTTTAATGATCCATAGTTTCTCAGAAAGTTGATTTTCAACAAGTGTTAGTGATAAAACCAAAGTCTCTGCTAAACCTCCTAATTCTAAAATCTGCTTTTTATAATTTGTACTTGTAGGTTGATAACCTGTATTAAGAAAAATTGGAAGAAGTTTGTCGAATTACTTTAACGCAAACTATTTTTTTCCTGATTTTATTTCTTCATTAGAGTTATAGCCTGCTGTCCTTCAAGAATTCATGGTAAATGAATTTCCATGACTGAAAATGGAGTTAACTACAGGTAGACCTCAAGTTACAACCAAAATTGAGGCCAAAATTTATGTTGCTAAGTGAAACATTTGTTAAGTGAGTTTTGCCCCACTTTACAATCTTTCTTGCCACAGTAGTTAAATGAATCATTGCAGTTGTTAAGTTAATAACACTGTTGTTAAATGAATTCACAATTGACTTAGCTTGTCAGAATGTCACAAAAGTTGATCACATGACCCTAGAGTATTGCAACTATTGTGAACCAGTTGCTAAACATGCTGCAATGGTCGCAAGTGTGAAAAACAGTGATAAGTCACTTTTTAAAGTGTGGTTATAACCTTGAACAATCACTAATGGACTTTTGTAAGTAAAGGACTACCCATACCAATGGTGGCGAAACTTTTACTCACCGAGTGCCGAAAAGTACGTGCTTTGCACGTGCCATCTGCACTTGCGTTCAGCTCCTCCATGTGCACTGCATGTGCAACTGCACCATCTGCACATGCATGCAGCTTTTGCATGTGCAATGCACACGTACTGCGTGCAGGCACTCATGCACACATAAGCAATTGCATGTGCATGTGCAGGAGAGCTCTGAAGAGCAATTGGATTTCCTGCTGCAATCATGCTCGTGCACAGTGGATGCCCAAAGACCAGCTGGGTCTCTATAATCACGCATGCATGCATGTGCAATTGCATGTGCATGCTCAGCTGGAGATAAGTTGGTCAACAGCTTGTGTGCCCAGCAAGATGGCTCTGCTTGCCATCTGTGGCACCTGTGGACCTATACCTTAACTACCACACTGCAATCCCAAGCATCACGATCATTGACAATAATTAATTTAATTTTCAAATAAACAAATTTATAAACATTTTATAGAATTTTGGAATTGATAATTAAATAGTATCAAAAGAAACAAATGTGTATTTTTCTTAATTAAATTCAGACTATTGTTAAACCATAGTTAACACATAGCCTTATACATATTTGATTAATTAATACAAGTGTTAGCCCTTTAAGATAGAGGAAATTGGCAACACATGAACTGTTAGAACTTTATTTTATTGTTAAAAGATAATAACAGAGTCTTGAAAGCCTGATATTATCTGTCATTCCAGTTATTCAAAAGAGAGTCAGGCAAGGCAATCTTATTATTTCTTATTCCTTCCTCCCTTTCAGATCTAAGCTGGCATTTATGGAACAGTTATTAAATTTCCTTTTTCATGGATACCACATTCTTTAAATCTTTAAATTAGCACTAAATATGGAATTATGTTTTTATGATACTAAGAAGTTTTTATACTGAGAGAGGACAACTAAATATGAATTTGGGGGTGGAATTTCAGTTTATTCCAGACACCTACAGCACTAAATGTTTAAATTATATGGAATCCAATCTATGAAAAATTGCTCACTGGTAATACTTTTAAACCCAGAAAGAAGGCACAGCACTATTGCAAGAATTTCTTCATGTAGTCCTATGTGCAAATAATGCATATATAATTGTTTTCTATGCAGAAATGGTAACCATAGGATAAACCTTATTATTAAGGTTAAGCAGCATGGTAATTAATTGTTTCATATTAGAACTAATAATCAAAAACAGTGATTCTAGAAATTTGTAAGTGAGCTTATTTGCATAAAGATAAAATTATGAATATTTATATTATCCAATACATCGATGCTGGAAATACATGGATTTCCAATGGGGCTGACATTTAAAATACACACAATTAACGTATTTAAAAATAATTAAATTTAACAAGATATGAGAAATATAAGTACTGTAGTAAAGTAAAACTAAATTTAGTACTTTATTATTAACAAAAGTAACAAATAAATTTGTGATCTAATTCACAGTTCTACTCAAAATAAGCATTTCTCCATAGCAAAGAAACAGTGGTTGCATAAATCTTTCTCCAACATACTTCTAGTTTAATATTTTGTGTGACATTTCATTCAGACATCTGAGACATAAATGGTTGAAATATAGTGTAAAGCTAAGTATTTCCTCTGTCCAGTTGTATCTGACTCTAGGGAGCAGTACTCATCTTTTTCTTAGCTGAGGGAGCCAGTATTGTCCAAAGACAATTTCCGTGACCATTGGCCACCATGACTATATGCTGAGACACACAGAACACTATTACCTTCCCACCAAAGTGGTATCTATTTATCTACTTGCATTTGCAGGATGGGTAAACCATGTAAGGTTTCATATGAAATACCTGTATTCTACATGTTACAGATTTTCCTCAATCAGTTGTTGCTCTATCATTTACTCTACAGATAGGCTGTTCATATTCTTAATATTGTAGTAAACTACTTTTATTGAGATATATCAAAATATAAAATAACCCTTACCTTCAAATTCTTTTACTGATGGCTCAGCATGGTAAAAGCTAATAATGCACTTACATATTTGTATTCTTATTTGAGAACACGGCACTCTGATCAAGTAACCTGAAACAACAAGCAAACTGTAATACACTTTTATGACATTATATTGCAGGAGTTTTATTCATTTATTTATAAATGAATATTACATGCATTTCTTCTCAGTATTTTGTTATAACGTTTTGTTTCCAGAGCTAAGGAGGAAGAAACTATCCCACTATATTATACTATTTCTCTCTCTAAAATTATAACCATTGGGTTAATAATTTTTTAAAGTTACAATGGCACTGACAAAAGTGACTTGTGACTACTTCTGAGGCTATGACCATTATAGCATTCCTACAGTCATGTGATCAATGTTCCGGTGCTTGGCAACTGATATTTATAACGGTTGCAGCATCTGAGGGTTCTGGAATTGCTATTTGCAATTTTCCTAGGGAATTTCTGACAAGCACAGTTAATGGGGGAGAACAGATTTGCTTAACAATTGCATGATTCAGTTAACAATTGTAGTGATTTCCTTATTAACCATTGCAAAAGGTCATAAAATGGGGCATGGTCAATTAATAGATCTCATGCTTAGCAACATAAATTTTGGGCTCTATTGTGGTTGTAAATCAAGGATTACTTGTATATCAAATGGAATATTCTTTTTTAATTTCTTCTCCACTTTTTATCATCAATACTGATTTGAAAATACAAAACAATCTAAATAGAAGCAAATTCTACTCTTACTACTGTCATTTCCAATTTGGGTTTGCACTAAAAGCACTGCATTTGTTTAATTAATATATTCTTAACATTGCAATGATTCACAAACACTGCAAAAAACTCAAATAATTGGGCCCAATCACCCCAGTGCGTTGTTACAAATATGACTTAGAACCATTTCAAATTCTGATCATGTCAAGTTATATAAGGAAGATATGGATACATCTAATACTACCCAATTGTGCAATTGATTCTTGAACTTCTTTAGCATACTTTCCTTCATCAGATAACTTCTTTTTGTAAAATGGTAACCTGCAGAATTAAATGTAACAATTATTACAGATGCATTTTAAAAAGATAAGAGAAATAATGATATATACTTGAATAATGATGACAATTTTCATGAAAAGATAAAAAAGGTATGTTATTTCTAACTATTGATTTCACTTTAATATTTTTTAAATCTTCCAACTATATATGGATTATAAACCTAAATATCATATTAATGCTGTATTAAATAGAAAAGTAGAAATAGAAATAGAAAATAGAAATAAATTATTTTGCCTAAACAAATAAACTTAAATAATACACTAATCAAGATTGTGCACTGTTATTAATATCTGAAATGAAACAAATGTATTATTCTCTAAATAGGGTCAGGCTCAAGTAATCAGACCTATATGAGTAAGATTTAAGTTTTCTACTTCATTATATTTTGGCTATTATGCAGAAATCTCCCCAGATTGTTAACCTTAGCCTGGGAACAGACACAAAAGATTCTAAAGAGTTTAATATTGGGTGTGTGTGTGTTTCAGTTCTGAAACTCTTGCAACTGCACAAAGACTTGAGGCGAATTCTGTTTGGCTAGGTGTTTCCAAACAAATAGTGACTGTTTGCCACTGTATTAAAAGGAGTGCTATTTACAATATTCAATAATTAATGTAAAGAGAAAATGCAAGTACTCTCAACAGAGTCTAGATCAGGGGTGTCAAACTCAAGGGTTGTGGGCCAGATCTGCCTAATGAGGTGCTTAGATCTGGCCCACAGGACCACCCTGAAAACAGTGAGGGACTGGTTCATGGTCCCGAGCTCCATTTCTAGCTGCGACAACCTCCTGCAGGCCTCTGCCAGCGAAAATGGAGCTCGAGAGCTCATTTTTGCTAGCAGAGCACTTGGGCTATCACAGGAGCCCCCTACATGAGTGACATCGAGCCAGCTATGCCCACTCTGGCCACACCTACCCCAGCCCGCCGAGGTCAAACAGAACCCTGATGCAGCTGACAATGAAATCGAATTTGATACCCCTAGTCTAGATTGTATACTACAGTTTCCCAACCTTTCTGGATTGGCGGCCCAGAGTGGAGGGAGGGGAAAAGAGGGTATGGTTTTATGGGAAGGGCAGTCTCAAGTAAGTGGGCTATGAATGCCTGGTGACGCTTATTTGAGCAGAGCTGTGTGTGTGCACAAACCCACACACAACTGCCAGCTATTCAAGTGGGCTGGTGGCCAACAGGCTGCGTCCTAGTATTGGGCCACTCCCCACAGATTGGGGACCCCTGATATATAGCATACAGCTTATGGATACATGCAGTCTGTTAAGCACCTTTGTGCAGCCATTGGCATTTTACAAAAAAATAAATTCACTACCACGATTGCTTTAAAAGTTGGGGACAATAAGCATCTGCTTTTCAATTTATTAATGTGGTCCTCTCCCCTCAATACATTGCACTGGCCTGATTTAGATTGCCTATGCTATATAGTAAGCCCCACTTAAAGTCACAGACTTTTAAAAAAACAAGTACATTATAGCATATTATATATCAACTTTCATTTCTGTGATCTTAAATCTAATGAAGACTGTATTTCAAACTGTTTATACACTCACAAACATACACGCCTGAAAACCAAACCTTGAATATATTCGTTTTTACTTAGCTTATAATTTGTATGTTTTAATATTCTTTCAGTCCCATTTTACTACTGTTTCTTCTTGTTTCAATATTAGAAAGCAACAATGTCAGTAAAGTTTAACTATTATTGACAATAAACAATGCCACCAAAATCAACTGAAATGCAATAGTTCTTTTTCTCTATCATAAATGACCAAATGAAGGGAATTGGGAAGGAAATGGGCAAAGTAGTGTCTATCAGAATTTTACTAATTTTCAGCACTTTCAGTATTACATATTTACAGAGTTGGAAGGGACCTTATAGGTTATCTAGTCCAATCCTGTACCCAAGCAGGAGACTCTACACCATTTCTGACAAATGGCAGTCCAATCTCTTATTGAAAGTCTCAAATGATGAAGCTCCCACAACTTCAAGGCAAGCCGTTCCATTGGTTGTTCCCACTGTCAGAAAACTTATTTCCAGGTTGAATCTCTCCTTGATCAGTTTCCATCCATTATTCCTTGTCTGGCTTACAGGTGCTTTGGAAAATATCTTGACCCCTTCCTCTCTCTCCAGTCCTCAAATACTGGAACACTGCTATCATGTCTTCCCTGGTCCTTTTCTTCACTAGACTAGCCATGCTCAGTTCCTGTAACTGTTTTTCATGTTTTAGTCTCCAGTTCGCAAATCATCCTGGTTGCTTTTCTCTGTACTTTTTCTAAACTCTCAACATGTTTTTTATAGCATGGTGACCAAAACTGGATACAGTATTCTAGGTGTGGTCTTACTAAGGCTTTATAGAGTGGTGTTAGTACCTCACTTGATCTTGATTGTATCCCTCTGTTAATGCAATTTAGGATTGTATTGGCTTTTTTGGCTGCCGCTGCATATTGCTGACTCATATTTAGCTGGTTGTCCACTAAGACTCCAAAATCCCTCTCACAGTTATTGCTATTAAACCTGTTTTCCCCCAGTCTATATGTGTACTTTTGGTTTTCCTTGCCTAAATGTAGGACTTTACTTTCTCTACATTGAATTTCATTTTGTTAGATATGGCTAATGGTGGAATTCAAATGTTTTACTACCAGTTCTGTGGGTGTGGCTTAGTGGGCGTGACTGGGGGGGTCATGTGACTGGGTGGGCAGTTTCTGTAAGCAGGGCAATAAAGATTAGGCTAAAAACAACACCAGAATATTTTTTTTCCTGCCTTCCTTACAGGATTAACCCTGTAAAGTGGGAAATAACAAAAAGAGATTTCTTCTAACAACTGGTTCTCC